>JAMZAV010002739.1:0-154254 GCA_024449915.1 Sweltsa coloradensis
CCAGTTTTCATTAGCTTTTACCCCTTACCCCCCTCTTCTTCTGCGGCGTTTTACTTTGTACACGCCGGGCAGGTGCTACAGGGAAAAGCCTCCTGGGGTAAAGTGGATTTATACATCTCAAAAAAAAAACGAGGGGTTTGTGGGGCATATTCTGGCGGTGGTTTCCCCCCCCCCCCCGGGATTTGTGGCCCCCCCTCTCCGAATAAAAATTAAAAAATCCTAAATCCATTTCATGGGAGTTATTTAGTATTTTTGTTATGTAAAAAAACTAACCACTATTAAATCGATTTGTTACTGAAAAATAAGTATCACCTTTTGTTTTCAACATCCCACATAAAAAATTAGATCAAAAAGCCACGCAATCTCATTGTATTCTGAAAACTTTGCAAGGCTTTGTTTGTTCTCATTGAAAAATTTGGGGCGCTTTGTAGAAACTATGCTTTTTGACTCTCAATGTTTATTGTTAAATTTAAAATTTGGGTTAAAAAGAAAAAAAATAAAATTTTTGAAAAAATATGGGTATATAACTGTGATAATTAATTAAATATAAATACTTATAATATAAGATGAAAGAGAGGTCTATAATAATAATTATTACTATATACCTACTATACTATATAATATTAAATCTATACTACTACTAATAAAATTCTTCTGCTTTTTGAAGTTTAATTAATTAATTAATTAATTAAATTTAATTCACTAATAATCGTTGTTTATTTTTTTATTTGTTTTGTTTTTTTGGGTTTTTGTAAGGCTGGTCTGTGGCGGTCTCAATTTGTATTACCAATTCTCTTTGTTTTGTATTACAAGTTTTTCAGGGAAACCAAAAACATTAAGGCGTTTTAGGCCCCAAAAATTACCCAAACCAAAATTTTTTTTCGCCTTCGACGAAAAAACCTCCGGCGGGTGGGGGTTCGCCCAGACCCAGCTGTACCGCTCACCCTGTCGCGCTAAATTCACCTGTGCAACCTAATGCAGGCCCAAACCCCACTGCCATGGGAAAAATCTGGAATGTTTTTCTTTCTTTTTTCTTTTTTCTGTGTGTCTGTTAACACGATTCTGGCTAAACCGATACTCCAATTGCGATGAAATTTTCTGAAAACCTTCGAAATCTTTGAAATGACTAATCTTTGTTAGAACTGCCACGTTTTTTAGCGTAATCGGAACATTATTTTTCATAAAAATCGCAAATTTAGTACACAATTTTACCATTTTTTTCGATTTTTAAAAAATTCCTTCGACTTATAACACCTACATGTTTTATACGATTGTAATGATTTTTTCACAGAACCTTTCATTTGATTATAATCGCAAAATTATTTCTTATGAAAATCGCAATTTTACGATTTTTTCGATTTTTAAGCGAGCGTTTCCATTTGACTGCCGGAAAAAATAGTCACTGTTTTTTTTTTTGTTTGTTTGTATGTCTCGCCATAACGTTCGAACGGAGGCTCGGATCAAGTTGAAATTTTGACCATCCGCAAACTTTGTTCCCGATTGAATGCCATTAGTTTTGAGGCAAAATCGTTCAAAAAGTTAAAACGCCGACAGGGCACGAACCCAAGCATAGAGTAAAGTTTAAGAATGATGATTCGACCTTAAGTATGTTTCCGAATTTACAAACAAATCACCCAAATTCCCCAATTTTATTTTTTCCTCGAAAAGGGTAATATAAGATCGGATTATCAGAGAATGATGGTCCACACTTCACCTCTATCGAAGAGTATTATCATGTACGGCAGCCAGGTGCGTTAGACAGGTGCGGCAGCCGGGTGCGGTAGCAATGTACGGTAGCCAAGTGCGGTAACCCGGTGCGGCAGCCAGGTGCGGCAACCAGGTGCGGTAGCCAAGTGCGGCAACCGGGTGCGGCAGCCACGAACAACAACCCGGTGCAGCAGCGAGGTGCGGCAATCCGGTGCGGCACAACCACATAACCACATAACGACATAACCGCTTTACCACATAACCACAAAACCACATCACGACATAACGATATAACGACATAACGACATAACCACATAACAACATAATGATATAACGACATAACGACATAACGACATAATCGCATAACCACATTTTGACATAACCACATAACGACATAACTATATAACAACCTTACTGTTTCGCTCTTATTCTCACGGTTGACGAGAAAAATGAATGATGATTCGACCTTGTAAAGTATGTTTCCGAATTTCCAAACAAATCACCCAAATTCCCCAATTTTATTTTTTCCTCAAAAAGGGTTATATAAGATCGGATTATCAGAGAATGATGGTCCACACTTCACCTCTATCGAAGAGTATTATCATGTACGGCAACCAGGTGCGTTAGACAGGTGCGGCAGCCGGGTGCGGTAGCAATGTGTGGTAGCCAAGTGCGGTAACCCGGTGCGGCAACCGGGTGCGGCAGCCGGGTGCGGCAGCAATGTGCGGCAGTCACGAACAACAACCCGGTGCAGCAGCGAGGTGCGGCAATCCGGTGCGGCACAACCACATAACCACATAACGACAAAACCGCTTTACCACATAACCACAAAACCACATCACGACATAACGACATAACCACATAACGATATAACGACATAACCACATAACAACCTAACTGTTTCGCTCTTACTCTCACGGTTGACGAGAAAAATGCGATATAAGCATCTAGCAGTGGCTGAAAAAATATGAGAAATAGTTTTTTGAATGCGCTCAAATTTCACACGAATATATTAATTCATAAAATTAAGGTTCTGTGAAAAAATCATTACAATCGGATAAAGCATATTGTAGGTGTTATAAGTCAAAGAAATTTACAAAATCGAAAAAATCGTAAAACTGCTATTTTCATAAGAACGATTTTTCGATTGAGCTCAAATTTCACACGAATATATTCATAAAATTAAGGTTCTGTGAAAAAATCGTTACAATCGGATAAGCATGTCGGTGTTATTAGTCGAAGTTTTTTTTATCGAAAAAAATCGTAAAATTGCGATTTTCATGAGAAATAATTTTTCGATTGCACTCAAAAACGTGGCAGTTCTAAGTTCAGAGATTTCGAAGGACTCCACAAAATTTCATCGCAATTGGAGTGTCAGTTTAGCCGGTATCGTGAACAAACAGCCAAAAATACAAAAAAAAAACATTCCGGATTTTTTTCTCCAGTGTAGTGAAATGGAATCTTTGCTTCGCTCTCTACGCTCATCCAAATAGTAACTGGCGTTATACTGTAATTAGGAAGCTTCGCAAACGCTTTTTCAGGCGCGTTGTTGGATGAGCGTAATTTTTTTTAAACGAAAAAAGTGTAAAATTGCGATTTTATGAGAAATAATTTTTCGATTTCGCTCAAATTTCCCACGAATATATAAATTCATAAAATTAAGGTTCTGTGAAAAAATCATTGCAATCGGATAAAGCTTGTAGGTGTTATAAGTCAAAGAAATTTTAAAAAAATGGGAAAAAATATTAATGGGATTATCATCAGCTATATTTACCATAGTATTATCACAGATGATAGACTATACACTGCATTATTACATTTTACAATCCAGAAATTACAAAATCTTTCCCGACCACGGGATTAAACCCAGGTCTCGCACATTTGAGGTATAAGGGAGCCTTAGCCAACTAGACTAGGAAAACGTCAAAGTAGTTGTGAGACGAGTGAGCGAGTCATGTGTTGAGTACCCGGGAACATTTGCATTTAAGTTTGATAATTATAGAGGTTAAATAATAGGCTTTTGAGTTTAGTTGGTATAAGGGCGTGTCAACTGTAAGGCCATAATGCGCCACTCTAGCCTATGATAGGCTAGGGAGGCAAGGTAGGGGGAAGAAAGGGAATGTTACCGGGTACTCAACACATGGCTCACTCACTCGTCTAACAACGACTTTGGCGTTTTCCTAGCATATGTTACGAACATGAATTCTTTATAAAATGTTCTATGTAATTTTATTGCTGCAAAATAAATACAATACAATACACTAAAAACAAATGTCGTTTAAAAAAAGCTTGCACCTTGCAAGGTTAAAAGTTGTTTGATTATTCATTACATAATTTAATTGGATGAATGCCATGACGTTGATGGTGTGTTTGCGTTGTAGCTCGTGGTTGTGCTGTAAAAATTATTTGTACAACTTTCAGCGAACTTTTGTAAATGAATTATCTAAATTACCAAAATTAAGTATAAACATATTCAGAATGAAGTCCTTAATTTATCATAATAATAACATATATTTTTTAAGTACGGAGTGTTCCCTTTTACTATTAAGGTACATAGTTGTAAATTACTATTGCAAGTAGCAAAGATAAACCACATGCAAAGATTGAGTAGCTGTATTTAGTGCTACTTCTTTTTTGTACTCCGTAAATCAGTTTTTATAAATGAATAGGATAGACGTTAAATAAACTAGGAAAACGCTTAAGTCCCGCCGCGTTGTTGGATGAGCGTAATTGGTGCATTGAGCTGCCATGTGTTATGCAGATTTTTTGTTGTTCTGTGAAAAATTCATTACGAAGTTGAAGATTTTTTAAAAATTAAATTAAATTAAATTAAAAATTAACTTAATTTTTTAATTAATCGTAATTTAAAAAAAGGAAAAAATCGTAATATTGAAATTTTCATAAGAAATAATAATCGATTGCGCACAAATTTTACACGAATATATTAATTTATAAAATTAAGGTTCTGTGAAAAAATCATTACAATAGGATAAAGCATGTAGGTCTTATAACTCAAAGAATTGAATTTAAAATGAAAAAAACGTAAAATTTCGATTTTCATGAGAAATAGTTTTTCGATTGCGCTCAAATTTCACACGAATACCTAAATTCATAAAATTAAGGTTCTGTGAAACAATCATCAAAATCGGATAAAGCATGTAGGTGTTATAAGCTGAAGAAATTTTTTTTAAATAAAAAAAAATCGTAAAATTGCGATTTTCATGAGAAATAATCTTTCGATTGCGCTCAAAACCGTGGCAGTTCTTCGTTCAGAGATTTCGAAGGCCTCCATAAAATTTCATCGCAATTGGAGTATCGGTTTAGCCGGAATCGTGTTAACAGACACACAAAAATACAGGAAAAAAAAGAAAAAAAACATTACGGATTTTTTTCTCCAGTGTAGTGAAATGGAATCTTCGCTTCGCTCGCTACGCTCATCCAATAAATGTAACTTTACAACAAAGTGAATAAGATCAAACCATTACATCGTGGATGGATAGCTAAACTTTATTTACAAAATGTAAAGTTGAATACATCACAGTAAGACACAGACATACCACCACAATATACTCTTCAAGTCAAGGGCCTATGCATGTATAATGACTAAACTTTAGCAATGGCGCAACGGACAAACGGGTGAGAGGTTAACTTACTAATAATTGAACAGTCATTAGCTTGATACTAATTAAGCGAGTGAAGCGAGCGTTTCCATTTGACCCTGTAGACAGCAAACGTTGCAAATTTTAAAATTTAAAAAAATGTGCAATGTGGGTCTAGCTATAGCACGTGCTTGCTTATCAACGCGTCCAACTGAGCGTAACTTTAATGTAACTTTGTAACTTTTTGAACGATTTTGCCACAAAACTAATGGCGTTCAATCCAGATCGAAGCTTGCGGGTGGTCCAAATTTCAACTCGATCCGAACCTCCGTTCGAACATTATGGCGAGACATACAAAGTACAAAAAAAAAAAGTGACTATTTTTTCCGGCAGAGTCAAATGGAAACGTTAGCTTAATTAGTATTTTAGTTTGTAAGGTCCAGCAAATGTCTGAGTTTTTTTTATTGGACAAAATGATATCAACATGTTCTACACCACTTTGTTTGCATCACTTTATAAATAAACATACATCTCATTCATATTTAGCCGTTTGGCTACCTACATGTTAAATGTTGCGTGCTGGGGCTTCACAAAACAACAGCTTTTTTTTATTAATATGTGTATGTATAGGTATAAAACAATTCAGAAATTTAAAAAATCCATGCTGACCATTTTTTTTTTAAATTCTGAATTGTATGAAATAGTAAAAAATTCACCCACGGGAGTGTTTCCCGACTAACTAAATCGAGAAACAGCTTTCATGAAAGGTCCGAAATCAAATCAAGAAGGCCACCGTCAATATATAGACCCTAAAGTCGTAGTCGAGCGTGCTGCAGAGGATATGACGCTAGGTGTATAATGATTGACATTTATGACGAACAATAGGAAGAACTTTCATTGAGTTACCATATTGGCGGTGGCCATCTTGATTTGATGAAAAGTTTAGTCTGCCTTTGATCACATCTATCCAAGTCCCCCATGTAGTCCCAAACTATGGTTTGCTATTGCTAACATAATAAATTTAATATTACAATACAATATAATAATACATAGTAAATAAATAGCCAAATATAAAATATTAGTTTTACAAATAAATATTCCTAACACATGAGCATTTGAATTAGGTTAACAGAATACCATATTATTATGAGCCACTTGCCTACAACCTTACAAGCAGGCACTTAGTGAACTCTTTTTCGAATAGGGAAGAGGGGGGGAGTTGGAATAGATGAGCTGACAACTCTTTTTTTACATCTGTATCCACAAGTCAGCACACTCTAGGGATACCAACTGCTACTAGTTTTTCAGTTGAAGTCGGTGTTTAACATTCTGAAGCGACGGGTCACAAGAAACAAATGGGGGGTGGTCAAGGGAAGAAGTGTTCCTACGTGCTTGCTTTTTTAAGCAAAAGGGAGTGGGATAAACTGTTTAATTGTGCAATGTTTAACTTAAATGCATATATTAAAAGTGTAGCCCTAGTTAGAATGTTTAAAAGATATTACATGTTTTAAAATAATGTGATTTCATTTTTTGTCATAAAATGCACTAGGGATGCCATAGGGTATTTCAAGGATTTAAATCTTTTTTGGGTGCAGTAATTATTTGTTTGATAAAATGACCACACTCATCCTTCATCATATCTATTCAGATGATAATGAAAATAAATGGACGTAATATGTATATCTTGTGACAAGTTGTCAGCGGTTTAGCCGAGCTCGTTTAACCGGCAGAGCAAAGCAGAATCGGGCGTGGTCATGGGTAGAGTGGGTGATCACTCTGTCCTGAAACTCACGTATACCGCTGGTTAGAGCAGATGGAGGGTTCGAAAGCTAGTGTAACAACTTCATTCTCCTCGCCGTCTGCTCGGCAGTCCGGGTTAGTGGAGGAAACTATACGACTGTCAAAGTTACACCGTCCTTTCGGATGGGACGTTAAGCCGTTGGTCCCCTTGGTACTTTTCGAAAGGAGAAAGCTACATGCCGGTACCGGGTTTCCCCTCCTCCCTTCTGTTCATACTTCATCCTCATCTATCACCACTCATCATCTCGATTAGCCAAAGTGCATAAATATGAGACGTTAAGCAATATCCAATCAATCAATCAATTGTGATAAGTTCTGCGATTTCTTGTCAAATTCTGGGATGCTACTGATGCATCCGCAATCTCCTTCCCCCTATCCCCAGCTGGCTGACGACGCCCAAACAATGGCAACTGGCGCATGCAGAAAAGGACGACCTTCAAATACATTCTTTAGATACCACTATGAAATAACATAATATTGTCATTCAGGTATCGGTAACCTGATTCCCATGTCTGGAACCAAATCCAAATTTTACTACCATAGGCCTAATAAGTTGCACTTTGAAAGAAATTTTTTTTGCATGTTTTCTACATGGTGCATAATACTTGTAAACAAACGAGAAAAAAATGTAATTTAGTTAAAAATGAATCCACCCCCACAAATAGCTAAGTGTGATGAGAAGCTTAGGTATAGGCCTACCATACGAGTATGACCTACTTTAGCTGTTTATCCTTTCCAAGTGAGCCACATATGGCACGCTCCACACGATGATCTAGCCAGTGATTGAGCACTGTCTGTAGCGACATAAATTGCTTGAGCCAGCCAAACAGAGGAAACATATAATGTGTTGAAGTAAGTAGGGCTACAGTAATACAAAAATAACAAGTAACGTCTATGTTTAGGTCAAAGAGATTCAAAGATGGAAGGCTATCCTCTCATTGAGGATAGAAGATTGTGTCTATACTCAATACCACTACCACACCTCTAGATCAGTAGGCCTATAACTTTGGGTAAGAACAACTAAATTAATGTTCACATGAACATATTCGAATAAACGCCTTTAAAAAAAAAAACTTTTGAACTAATTCACTTTTTGCCTGTAGGTTTAGTCCCCAGGTCAACAAACATTTAAGTCTTAGGCCCTACTTGATGAAGTTCATTATATTTTTTAACTTTAAACTTTTGAAAATATGTTTTCTCACTGGGAGCAGGCCTATAGATTATCAATTAAACTTGCTGTAGGCCTATCGGTAGCAGTACCGGTAGCACAAAGTATCACAACTCTTGTGTAGGGGTAGGCCTACTTAAAAGTTATGATTGGTTCTTGATTTAAAAAATCATTAAAAATTTAACACTGGTGTACTGTGTAGGCTTACCGATAAGTTGTAGACAAAGCTTAGACCTAACTAAGCATAGTTTAGGTCTCTAGGCCTATCTGATATAAAAATACGAACAAGTTCATGTTTGAAAGGTAGGGCTACTTGAATGTCTTGAAGTTTAGAAAAGTGAACTTAAACTTTTATAAAGTTCATATTCAAGTAAATTCCCTTTGGTAAATTTTTTGGAGCACAAATTCAATGACTCCCATGTTGATACATCCTAATCGTCACCCATGTGCTCGTCAATACCGTCGCTCTCCGTGACAAGCGCTCGCTCTAGAATCACGCGACCCTCCTTGTAGCGTTGGTTCTCCTCGGTGGCAAACTCGTAAATCCAACCGAGCTTGGCATCGCAGTTCTTGCACGAGACGTCTCTGACCATGTGCCGGCCGGTCAGCATCACGCGGTCTTGCACCTCGCTAGGAAACAAGATGCATCTTGGTTACGAATGAGACGGAGAACAGAATAGATTCACAGTTTGCATGTAGCAAATTTACAATAAAAACTTAGCAATAGGCTGTGTCTCGTGCCAAATATACTTCCGAAATATGTTCGAACTTTACGGTACAACTGTTGAAGTTGATGATACTCTTAAGCACGACACTTGATTGAATACATCCAAGCCCCGGATCACGCCAACCAAGTCGGTATTGCAAGATTTGCAGCGTTTGAGGCAGTTATGGTAGGCCCTAGGCCTATTGCAAATTTGTTACGATAGGCCTTAGAAAGGCAACTGATGGCTCCAGCATGTCTTGTCTTTCACTTTCACACTACACTATACATATACGCAATAATATTATATATGCATATTCACGGAAATAATTTAACACAAAAAAATTCAGCAATCCACAACCATAACACTAGACAAAAAGGAGACTACCACACCCAAGGTCACAATAAACAGATGTATAATAATGCACCAATACAGGCAGGCATAAAATTTTGGAATAAACTCCCAATAGAGATCAAACAAAAATCATCAAATACCAACATGTTTAAAACAACTCTAAGGAAATACTTCGTGGATAGTGCTTTCTATAAAATAGAAGAGTTTCTAATATAAGAAACAGACTGTTTAAAATTGTAGGCCTACACTCCAAATTATGTAGGCCTACCTGTTTCCTTTTTAATTTTAATTTTAATTTTCTAAATGAGACCTTCTAATGTGAACTAATTACAGTACAAGATTGTGATGTGAAGCGAGTGTGAAAAGGCTGTTCCATATCTGACACTGTCGCCTCTGTTTTTTTGTTATTTTGAAGACAACCAACATGTGACACTTTGAAAATCAGTCTTAACCTAAGACAGGATCAAAGAAAAATGTGATATTAGGCCTACTGGTCCATAACCAATGTGATTTCTGTCTTGTTTTTAATTATTGTTTTTAACTGTTTGTTCTAAATATTACACCTACTTCCTTCTGTAAATAAGACCTGCAAATGTGAATTATCCATTACAGCAAATGGAATATGTACTTTTTTTTCATATGTTTCTGCTTGTGAAAATACTTGACAAAAATAACTATATACTGACAAGCCAATGAGGCACTTCATTATAATATTCTATTTAATCTAACTTGGGCCTAGAATAGAAAATATATTACCAAATACTGTGACATATGTACTATATCATCTAGCATGATTCAATTGTACGCAATAAAGAAATGAAAATGAAATGAAATGAAATGAAATGGCATCTGCCAATATCCAGCAGGGGTGCAGTAGGCATGGGGTGGGGTGGGACAACGACCTAGCCTACAGGTCGCCGGCCAAGTGTGAGAGCACACCGTACAGTAGCAGTAAGACGTCACTGAATTAAAATATGAAATTACATCTTGGAAACAAGTCAAAGGAGCAGGAACGGACTAGGCCTATTCCGGGAAGCTAGGCCTAGCCCTAGGCCCTGACAGGTTTTAAAAAGTTGGAACTGTACCCGTAGGATAGGCCTACGCACCGGGCGGGTAATGGGTGGGTCTAGGCCTACCTTGACAGTAAGCCCAAAGCTACAGCTAGGCTAGGCCTAGCCTAGGGTTGCCATAATTTAAACTTTAGGCGGCGGGACAAATCGTTTCAGGGAAAATAGTACGGGGGGTTTGGGGGGGCTCTCCCCAACTATAGCGGCGCAGGCGAAATTTTTAAAAACTATCTTTTAAGAGTGCATTTTGAGCATATTAGATAAAAATGCTGGACTGAATGCAATAACGAAATATTGTAGTTTTTGTAGTACAAAAAAAAGAAAACCAACAAAAATGCATTGGAGTGCGGAAATGAGTCAGACTAAGGTTTAGCGATGTACTCGGTACACGGTACACCCCTACCCCCTTACCACCTATCATCAACACTTACCAATGTGCTGACTGTCGAGCCAAGCCAAGTACTTTGGCGACGCACACGCCGCCCGTTGATAGCTTTGCACGTTTTGGACTGCATATATTTGATATTGTAAATTGGACTTAGACAATTTTTCTACAAAGCGGGACAATTGTGTCCCGCTGGGTGCATTGGCGGGACGCGGGACTTAAAATTGGATATCGGGACTGTCCCGCCGAAAGCGGGACGAATGGCATCCCTAGCCTAGGCCCTACCCTGGATAGCTAGGCTAGGGCTAGGCCTAGACCTAGGCCTAGTAGGCCATAGCACCATACCCTTGACTTAGGCCTAGTAGGAGGGCTTCTGCTAGGTGGGCCTAGGCCCCTAGGCTCTATGACCTCCTTGTCTTATCATGTCGTTAGATAAAGGTTAGGTACTGACCTGTAATTAAGATTAACAACTCTGTTAAATAGGAAAGCGCGACCAGTAGCTCCTGTAAAACGGGTGCTGATCAATTCACTTCGGTTTGTTAAAATCGTGTCACAGGATGCGCAGGAAAAGAGACGTGAACCACCAATATGGTCCAAAAAAATACGGCCCATTGTTCCTGGAAGAAAATTCCATTCGTTTTAGAAATTCGTAAGATTGCCATTAGCCATGGCCTAGATAGAATTATCGGCTAGACCCAGCTTACCTGATGCCTATTCTGTATAGGCTTTAGTGAAAGTTGATAAATAAACTGCTGTTTTGCAAGTATTTTGATGGTTCACTAGGCCTAGGCCTACGAATCACAGATCAAAACACAAAGCAGCTGTTTTCCAGGATAACAAAGACCACAGTCTGCCACACACTTCCACAACATTTACCATCAAATGAGTGTTGGACTGCGTCATCATTTTTGAAATGTAAATAGCGCGAAAATTGAATGCGAAGTAGGGCGCGTCAACCGGAAGGTTATAATGCGCCATTCGTAGAAGATTTTTCTGCGACATAATTTTTCACTGCATTTCTTTTTCCAATATCTTCGAAAAAAAATACATTTCTTGTGGGAAACCTGCCCAGGGCAAAATGTTGGAATATACGGAGTCACTCAACGATAGTAGGCTGCTATGCATACAGTTAGCATACTCCTCTTCAGAATTAGTTATATTGAAAATAGGATAAATGTGAAGGGATGTTCGAGGTCTGCGGAAGATCGTATCTCCTCTGGTAAATTTTATGTAAACCATTCCACCTACGGGAGTGTTTCCCGATCAATGAAATTGAGAAATAAATCCTCTTGTAGACCAAAGATATTCACGAAATTGTTTCCTCACAAACTCTGGGGAAATGGCCCGGGATTACTTTTTAATTAACTCGCTCCACATCCACATCCACACTTATATTGTTGTTCGTATTTTCCAATTTTAGGACCAGTCACTGAATTTGAAAATCGTATAAATACCCGAAGTGCGTCCTTGTTTTAAAACAAATTCTAAACCAATTGGTATAAAAAAGTAGCTTTTTGTAAAATTATGTTTTTGCGGGTTGCTTCACATTAAAAACGCATGAGTAAGACCTCGGAATAACTTCAACCACTATTGTCAATCTCGACGGGATTCGAACCCGAGACCTTCCGAACCAGAGTCTCACTCTGAGAGTTTGAGCAAACACTGTCGATTATTTGTGATTATCACTTGTACGCTCAACCTAGCAAGGATATCGAGTGAAATTTATTTTCATTAAACATATAGAAATATTTATTTAATACTTTAAATGAACTTATTGTTCTTGGGTGTAAAACATATTATAATTTATTTTACACCAAAGAATAGTTATTACTTCATTTAAAGTATTGAACATAAATACCAGAAAGATTCAATTTTAAATAATATAAATAATTACATATTTTTCGTATCGTTTCATTTTAGTTCAGATTTATTCACTAATCTGATGTATTGTTCTTTATATTTTATTTAAAATATAATATATTTAAAATAAATAATTAATTATAATAATAACTTTCGTGGAAACCCTTCCTAGACTGCATATTTTAATGCCCCTCTTCACGTCTCTAACTAGGTAGTAGGTATGTTGCGGATAGGACAATTTGTAAAGGGATGTCCAAACGACTGAGGAAAATCTTGGAAAAACCTTCAGTCAGGATTGCCGGTTTCGACGGGATTTGATACCCTGGCCCTCCTGAATCAGAGTCGCGTGCTTAGCGCTCGAACCAACACTCTCGGCATTTAAAACATATAACAACTTTAACATAACTTTAACAAGCATGTCACAAAAATTGGCATTTGATAATGTTACTTTAGGCCTAAGTTTTTTGAAAACAACATGGTATACAATGATCATTTAATTAAATCATACATTAAGCACAATTGCACGATAAGTATGAAGAAACAGCAACAATAATTTACTCTATTTGTGTCCATTTTAAAAGTAGAGGTATAAGTTTTAAACTAAAATCAAGTCTCTCCGTTGTGCTGCGATCTCTTTAGGACTTTGTTATTATATTATTTATTTCTGACTTTCAAACTTTGGTAATCTATTTGATTTTCGTATTGTATCGTTAATCCACGTGGCGAATTTAGCGACGTCTGTGAAGAGGCTGTAGTTGTCTAGATTGCATAAAGTTACATTCCCAGTTGCGCTAGAGCTGACGAGTCCTCTTAAATACCAGCGAAGTATCCGCCTGCTATCCTTAGCCTGTATGACTAGGCCACTGCCGCTGTCTCCCTCACACGGACCCACTCCTGGAAGAAGAAGAAGAAGAAGAAAAAGAGTGGTAGAAGAAGAGAAGAAGTAGAGTAGTAGTAGTAGTAGTAGTAGTAGTAGTAGTAGTAGTAGTAGTAGTAGAGTAATAGTAGTAGAAGTAGTAGTAGTAGTAGTAGTAGTAGTAGTAGTAGTAGTAGTAGTAGTAGTAGTAGTAGTAGTAGTAGTAGTAGTAGTAGTAGTAGTAGTGGTAGTAGTAGTAATAGTAGTAGTAGTAGTAGTAGTAGTAGTAGTAGTAGTAGTGGTAGTGGTAGTGGTAGTGGTAGTTTTTTTATTGTTCTTTATTTGGAAGAAAAATACATAATACTGCAATGACAAAATACAGCAATTTCAGACTCCGCAAAACTACTTACGTAGCTTGTCTGCAGAGTCTCTTTAACAACAAAACATATATAAACAATATCTCTGACTCTCATTTTGTCGTGATACAATAAATTCAGATAACAAAAAATGAAAAACATTCTAAAACTAAAGAGTAACACAATAGTATACAATATAAGAAACATTATACTACCATATAACCACCCCACCAAAGATTACATAACTTCAAAAACAAAAACAAAGACAAATCATAGACAATAATATTCATTCCCTTTTTATTATCCATTCTTTTATTTTCCTCTTCACCTCATTCATAGATTTTAATGATTTTAAATTGTCAGGTAAGGTATTTAAGAATTTAGGTACAATAATTTTTCTTTCCTGATCTCCATAAGTGTTGTATCTGGTTGCCGGTATTAAAAATCTATCTCTATTTCTTGTATCGTATGTATGTTGCGTCACAGCTAAGTAATCTTTGTCAAAATAGTTATTCGTTAGTATCATATATTCATGTAGTTCATTTACAAACATTAAACCTACATTACCATTTATGTCATACTTGTGAGGATACATGATCTTAAAAATACGTTTCTGAATGTTAACAATATCTTGCACATATGTACCGGATGTAGCACCCCATGCTAGTAAGCCATACCTAATTATAGACTCTACAAGAGCGTGATAGACAACTTTTAAAAACACCCCCCTTGACATATTGCTTTAGAGTTTTAATACTATACAAAGCTGATCTTAGCCGATTACATAATTTCTCAATATGAAAACTCCATTTGAAATTGTGATCTATTATGACACCTAAATACGTAAATTCTGTTACATTTTCTAGGTACCTTTTACACATACAATTATCATTTATTGACAGTAATCCCGTTCTATGATTTGCATGCAAACAGGCGTTTTCATGAAACACAATTTCTATTTTCTGATGGGACATAAAGGGAGTGTGTATATAGATCACTTTGGTTTTCTTAAAATTAATTGTTAAGTAGTAGTAGTAGTAGTAGTAGTAGTAGTAGTAGTAGTAGTAGTAGTAGTAGTAGTAGTGGCTACGTTTGCCGTAGCCTTGACCCTTGACCTTAGATACAAACATTTTTGTATGGTATATTATTTTTTGTACAATTTGATATGTTGTATGTTTAAATATATATGTATGACAATAAAATTTGTAGAAACATTAAACGTGGAAAAAAAACTATATTAATACATACTATAAAAATACGGTGGATAGTAAAACTGCCTTACTGATGACAGCTAAACACGAGATTGACATTGATCTAACAAATATTTTAATCTTTGGTTCTAGTGTGTGGTGTAAGGTCATTAGTACGGGACGGGGAATCCTCCGTCTGGGGGATAGTTGGCCCAGAGCATCGGTTGCCAGTCCACCTGCTATAGATTCCTACACATCCTACCCTAGGCCTACTACGGCCGTGGCTGGTTCTGTCCACCTCATGACCTTGAGGTCGACGCGCCTTTAACTAAACTACATAATTGAGTACGCGTAATTACTAAATACTTGATATATGGTATCAAAAAATGAACAATAACTACCTCGTCTAGTGCCAGTGCAGAATGAGCGTTCTGTATCCATATGATCTTTGAATGTTTAATGGGAGTCTTTGCAAGTTTGTTGAGGTACTATGGGAACCTCCACCAGCATAGGGACGTCACTAGGATCGCTGTTACTAGATTCTGTCAGTCCCCATCCAACCACCTGTAGACACATTAGTCATCAGTAAACGTACATTTTGACTATAGTATTATTAAACATAGTAGATTGTAATGGATATAGATGGTTTTGCTAGAAAAATAAAATAAAATAGCTTTTACAAGCAAAAAATAAATACAAAATCTATAAAAATGAATTATTCACATCAGTTTTGTCATGTCCTCGCTATACCGAATAATCATAATTGACTGTTATCCCTCTCGTTGTATCCAGCAGCTGATAGCTATACAAATTTACAGTGTAGTTGACCTTGTTACAAGTAATTAACTAAGATAAATAAGAAAAGCACGTTTTGTCAAAAAATAAAAAATAAACTTAAATTTGCAAAAGCCATGCACCTCTATAATAATATAAGTATACATAAAAGTTTTGTAATTAGGAAATTGTACATATTAGTTTGTTGTGTACTTCATTTATAAAAGTGCTTTAAAGTGCAAAATATATTAATCGCTAATCTGTGCTGCAAGGTTATTATTATCAATTATAATATTATGTAAATCTAGTCTCCAAACAAATTTAATAATGATTCGAAATATATTTTTGTTTCATGCACTCACACTGGCATTTGTATTCACAATGAGATCCACGTTAGTATCGAGATTCCAGAGACAGATCGGTCTGATGTAGTTCGTGTAGGCCACGCTCTCGTCCAGGAGGAGTATCGCGATGTCCGAGCTAAGCGTCCACTTGTCATAGTTATCATGGATGTAAACCTTTCTAACCTGAGGAAGAGACGATTCCATGATGTTCATCAACAATACCCAGCCCTTGATTTCCTTCTGGCCGAGGATACATGATATTTCATTTTTCGTTCAATTTTTTCATTTCATTTTTCATTTGATTCCTACCTCATTCTTACTACACCTGCACCTGCAAATCTGATCCATCATTGGTGAAAATTATGTTTACTTAAATTTCATTGGTCGCAGACTGGTCGTTCTGGTCGCCTTTTCGGAACACAGCCGTTGACTCTAATGCCATAAAAAAAACAATTTATGAAAAAATGGTATCCCAATAATAGGACTGAAAAGGAATCTCAATGGAATCTAGAATGCAGTGGTCAACAATACTGTCCTACTGAAACTTTATACTCATTGTTGCCAAAATGTATATAAAGGGGCTATTCAATAACTTAATAACTTTAAGTCGAAAATTGAATTTGTTTTCATTTATTCAAACTGAAGGTTTAACACATCATTTGGAAGAGAAAAACAGATAGTGACGTCATCTCTTACAATACAGTCAACCAATCTCGTAATGACTGGTGTTAAGCAAATATTTTTATTTTAACAATCATATTCGAAATGAATGTTGCTGCTAGGATGCCCAATAAGTTATTTTACACGTTTTACAATACCACTTCGAGTAACTATAAGCATTGTAATATTACTAGGGAAACGCCAAAGTAGTTGTTAGATGAGTGAGTGAGCCATGTGTTGAGTACCCGGGAACATTCCCTTTCTTCCCTCTATCTCACTAAGTAGATCTATTCAAGCAATAGTAGACTGAATTGTATAAAATCTGTAACAGTATTAATAGGATTGGAAGCAGTAGATCAGATTTTGTTTTGTAGTGGTAGTCTTCTTTGGTGTGAAGGTCACAATGTCAAGTCGCAATCTATTTTTCAATATGGTGGTCGTCTGGGTGTTCGAAAACAGAGACCGGTGGAGTAAACCGCCAAGTGAACCGGAGTCTGCACTCCGGCTTACATGGCGGCATGCTTGCCCCAAAACGCCGGGGAGTGCTCGTAACGACTCTCGTTCACTGTGTTGTAAAGTGTCTCCGACTGACGATGGCTGTCTACCGATGAAGGTTTAGTTGTTTAAGGGTAGTACTGATTTAAGTGGTAGTAGTAGTTATCTTTGTATGATTTCCTTACAGGATTGTTTGTTCGGGAGGAGAATTCATTTGTATTCACTACCGTACTTAATGATGAAGCATCGTAATTCGTGAAGAAACATACAGTCTACTGTAATGATACGATGATGAGTGAACAACACCTGCACAGTCTACACACACATATTTAACATATCTCGTCTCATCTCTTTGTATTTAAATATACTATAATATACCGTAGCATAGCATACCTCTGATATTACTTACAGTTTTGAACTAGAAAATAATATGTTACAAATGTAATATTACGATGATATCACCATAAAATAAATATTTTATGTTTTTATATTATAGATAAAGTATGTTATGAAAATGACTGAAGTTAAAAAATATTTATATTATGGACTATACACTGCTCTTATATTAATTAATTATCAACAAACATTTTAGTTGCTAAAAATCAGCCAGTTCACTATTTGGTTTTGATTGGTTATGAATAAACTTGTAGCCATCCATTCCAAGTGCAAACACTCTCTTCATATGGCATGAAACTATTATTTTAATTTCATTCAATGTAGATGACCCTTAACTCAAATAAACTAAAATAAAATTAAGTCTAGTGACTTAAAAGCACTTGCACTTGCAGGTACATACATCTCGATAGAACACGCCTCTTTCCTTCCACATGGTTATGTTGAAACTGCCAAGGCCGACAGTGAGGTCTGTTCGGCAACTGTTCCTTCGTCTCGCGCTCAAACAAACAGTGGGCGGCTGAAAGGGGCATAAGGTACCTGTTTAGTAACATTTTGAATTTCTAGATTAAAACATATCCAAGTGTATAGAGTATTAGAATTGTACGCGTATTGCAAATCTTGTAATTGTGCTAATTGCTAATAACAATGCTAATTATACCTTTTTACACAACACAATTTCATCTTTAACATATTTATTTCAACTCACCTCTTTGTATTAAAAATTATAATACACCATACCTAAAGTATAAAAATATGTTTAAACAACAAAATTTGTAACCTTTATAATACCATAGAATTTGTATTCGATATTTTGATATTATTACAGCTTAATGTTTTGTAAAATATGATAAAAAATAAAATTAACTGAAATTATGAAACAGACTGGATATATTATAAAAAAAAACGATTGTAGAACGTGTAACAGCAGTTTGCATGTGTTGTTAACATTATTATAAAATCTTGTGTTTATGAATATTACTATTGACATCTTGTAATCTCAGATGTTTATATGTACAAAAGTTATTGCAAACTGCTGAAAATATATCTACTAATGTTTAATAAAAATTTTTTATCTCAATCATTCACACTTAGTTATAAGGGATGATTTTCCAACCCTGTCGATAGAAAAACTATCAAGCACATACCAACTATAATTCCGATAGGTATTTAAAAAACTGTCAAGCACAAGCTGGTTGGCCACGATTCGTGCACAAATGACGTCAACATCGACAAAACTAGCTTGGAACAACTTTATATAATTTATTATGTACGCTTCGTTGCAAGAACGTCTCTCATCACCGTTTATATTACGTTAATAAACTAAAATCGCATTCTTTCTACTTATGCTTGCATATGACGAGTGTATTAAACTAAATTTTTGTTTATGCTTTTATGTCCAATACCGATTTTTTGTATTTTTTTTAAAATTGTATTTTGTACCGATTTGAAAACTGACAGTAAATAAGTTACCAACGAGGGATTCTTGTTGTAACTAACAAAGCTTGTGTAGGAGGTCATTATTTAAAATGTTTAAAATGTTCTCTTTTCGCAGAATGCGCATATCATTAGTTAATAACCTACCAAGATTTTCAATTGGGTGAAATTTTGAGGTCAAAAATTGATTCAGAATGTAACTGGGAATTTGCTGGATTTGGTGATCAAGAGATTTTTAAATTGTCATTTAACATAGTAAACAAGTTGGTCCAATCTCATCCATTGGAACTCGATTATAAATAATGTTCTCTTACCAGTGATGACTTGTTTTTGGCTTATAAGGGTCGTTCCACAGATAAACCACATGTCTCCCCTAAACAGAGGGGCAATCCAAGGCCAGTCCCCCCTCTTTGTTCGGCGACCTCCAATAACGTTTCCTTGGGGGGCAGTTGGTATTCCGCACAAATCTTAAAACATATTATACAAGACAGTATTGAAGTCACATTGACGAATAATGTTTTATCAGGGATTATAAAGCCAATAACACATTCGGGTACTTGTTCATTAACGGGACCCCTTAAAAAGTGAAAAGTAGGTTAGTAGGGGGGGGGGGGGGCTAGCTGACCACGGCAACGCACTTTATTTAATTTAAGAATCTTTTGTTTGAAAGTTATGTTTTTATTTTCTCGTCTATGCTCGGGGTAGAATGTGACCAGAGCATGCCTATAAAGCTAAATAAAACAGACAATAAGGTCATCACAATCAGATTTACATTCTCGATGTTTCACCTGTTAGTACGGGATCGTAATTAATTCTCCCCGAGGCTAGAAACAAGGAAACCTCCCCACACACCGCTGCTCGCCTGTGGTTAGTTCTGCCCAGAACGGGCTTGTAGCCCACTTTCTCCTGTAGCACATTGTGACCACACAACAGTTAACACTGCATGTAATGAAATTATCACTGTAACATACAATATTTTAGATTGACTATCATAACACCTTTGTAAATCAGTTTTTATAACTAAATAGGATAGACGTCATATAAATAAGTCCACCTCAGTATGTTTAGGGGAGTTGTTGACTCTAATCACGATCAAAATTAATATATTCCGCCATTGCAAATGTACAATGCACATAAATTAACACATGGTAAGATTACCAACCTCTCTCACTCGTCGTTGTTGTTGGGGGGGTTGTCGGGCGAGTAGTACGACGAGTTGTCTGTCCTGACGGCTGCCATGAAGTGTTGTTGTTGTTGTTGTTGTTTGTGGAGCCTTGTCTCTGCAACGTGTAGGAGTACAGCGAAGTGGACAGTGCTCTTGGAGCCTTGAGGGGCTGGGGAAGAGAAAAGTGTTGAAGACGTATATTAAATAAATAAATACATTCACATTTAGAGTCTACCCAGTTATATTACTTACTGATTCTTGAAAGGGGGGGGGGGGGGGGGGAATAGGAAATTTAGAAGGTGAGCTAGTGGTAGTGGTGTGATTTTATAATGGTGGCTACTGTAGGCTTTGGGGTAAGGGCACATGCAACAGCTTATGTTTTGAAAATAATGTGTGGCCAATGGGATTAAACATGGTGAGGGATTTTCCTCGCCGTACGAAGTTTAGAACCGACGAATTTGATGCGACCCATTTAATTTGTACCACGAAAATCCTTCTCTACTTCCTATATGAAATTTCCAACTACAGACTACAAAATTCTGACTTCCACTTTCGAAACAAAATACGAAATTTTTGCCTTGCAGGATACTACGAATAAATACACAAAACTCTGTCATAATTAATAGTAATGGCAGTTTTCTTTCTCTGGGGTAATGGGTACTCCAATATTGCTTTTAGGGGGGATGGGGGGGGGGATTGCTAAGCCCACAATTTATTTTGGGGAATGCTTTTACCCCGCATCCTCCTCCTAAATCGACTACTGCTTATCACTTATTTAAATAATTAATCAACTCCAATTTTAATTATACATTGCGGATTGCGTTGTCAAATACGAAGGTCGAAGCTATTTCAGTAGAGATGGATGTATACACATTTTATCTCTATGGCTGGAATGACATTGCAATTAACTTATTCAAACTCAAACTTTGAATCCAGAAGTTAAAGCATTTGTGTAAAAGTACTATTGAATCTCGTTCAAGGTCAAAATTTGAAAACCAAACTTACAAAAAAAAAAAAATTCTCCGATGATTATTAATTTTATTTACAAACACAGTTTATTACAAAAAAACTGGCCATGTCCAAAAAACACATTTTGCAGGAGAACTTCATACCATCCGTAATTAATATTCAAATTTAAATGTTTGGTTTTAACTGTGTATATTGATGATAGTTTTTATTTCTGCTATGACATTTTGTCATAGTATCTCATCTCCCAGAAGGCAAGAAAAATCTTTGGATTTTGAGTATTTTTGTTAACTATTTTGAAAAGTATGCATTATTTTTCAGGTAGTGTTCCAGAAAACGCTTTAGGATATATAGGATATGTCTATAGTTCCAACATAGAACAGCTGGACAGCTGTCACCTAAATGCACCGCATTTAAAGTTAAAAAATGGACCTTGGTTGTTTTTGTAAAAAATCTGTTGTTTTTCAAGCCTAAACGTGTGACATATAAGTTGTTTTTATCAACTCTTTTATGATAGTATTATTCCCAGTGAAAATACAGTTTTTTTTAAAGATATTGGTTTGAAATCGGTAATTCTGGACATAACTGTTTTTGTAATAAACGCCTCAATTTTTTGACATCTTCCTGCGTCATCCCTTCTTATTGTTTGTCTGGGTGTATAGGAGATAAAAGATCTGCGTTGTTTTGAGAGATTGGCCCGTTAAAATGAAACGTGATTAAAATAAACTTTTACACACAACTGTACCTAAATTCTCACAGAAGACTCTGCCATTGATTTTCATCTTGCCGATCTGTGGTAACGGATCTTGAGTTGGAAGTCGCAGAAAGAATCTAAGATATCCATTGGATGATGATGATGTGGACGTGTAGAATTCCAGCCTCCCATGATCGTTCTAGAAACAGAGGACAAACTCAGCCTACAAGAAAAGTATTCAATCAAGTTGTTCCCAACAAACTTAGCCTTAGGAAATATACCATATTCGAACTTTACACTGTTTATTCAATCAGCCTTCCATCCCAAAAACGTCCGCGGTGGCACACAATTGAACGTGGGCTCGAATCCCGTAAAAGCCATGTTTTTATTTTTAATAAGCGTCCACTTCAGCTACTATAATTATTGCGGAGCGTCATCTATCACCAATTATCGTCTCGAATAGCCTTAGTGCATATCATCCAACCCAAAATTTATGAGCAGGAATATGTCCGGGGTACACGTTTTTGAATTTACTATAATCGTGTATAATAAGCGTACTAATCTTACGAAACATAAATAAAAAGTAGTTTTGGCAATGTCAGATGATGAAAATTGATAAACTATCTCCGTTGTTTTATAAAAAAATATATTAAAGAAAAGTTTAAGGCCGATAACTAAGGCGATAGCCGATAGCCGATAGCTGGTTCTGACCAGCACGGTCAGAACCTGCTACTATAAGATCAAATACCATTCGTACCCAAGGGTAAGAATGGTATCAAATAATCAAACGGTTGAAGCGCCCTTGCCATCGTTGTTTACGTTTGGCCAAGTTCGTATTTACAACAACGCCACCCCACAAATAAAGCCAAAATGTGCGTTCTTACTTTTCGAACTACGTTGACTTAGTTTTCAATCGACGGAGCAGAATTTTTTGCCAAAGCGAATGGTTATCTTCTTACATTAATTTCTTTTTAAGTTTTGTCTCGTTTGGTCACATTCAATATGTCAATATCAGCCAAAAATAAAGTGTCCGTAGAAGAATGGACAACAACAATCTTTCTGAGATAATTTGGGTAAAGTGGGAGCAACTTATAAATGGCTTCAACTTGGATTGGAATGCAGTCTATGCTTTCCGAAATATTAACTTAAAATTCACATCTTTAAATTATTAAAAAGTCTAACTCAATGGAAAATACTTTCAAAGTGATTGGTACATTTTGGCCTCAACAATTTTTCAGTAGTAATACCTTTTACTAAGTGGCTAGGTCCATTTCCTTTAAAAGTGGGTGGTCCATTTGCCTCCAACAATGATGTAGTTTTAATTACTTGTGGCTGTCAAATCATTTGTGACTAAGTGCTATCATGCATAAATATATGATGTTAACTAACAACGATTATAATATATTCAATCACCTGTAAAATATAGAAGATGCAGCGAATGTCAACTTTTGTGGCTTGGTCCACTTGACTCTATAACTTTTTCTGATTTTAGTTGGTCAACTGTTTCTGATATACATATAACGGTGGCGGTGAGAGTTGGTCCGTTTACCATAATATTTGAAGTGAGCTAACAGAATGCACCTAACTCTGTGCTTCGAGGACTAGCAGAAAGAAAAGGGCTATTTACAAGAAATAAGGATTGAGTATCTATGTTGAGAAGAGAACTATAATAAACACCTAAAATCAAAGAAACAAACTAGGTCTACTTGCCTGTGTTGTGGACAGCTGTGCTGTGGTGTACAGCAACACATCCAAAGCCACGGTCCCTCCTGGGTCAGCTAGCCTAATAGAGCCCACCCTCTCACCTCTCTGCTCTACGTAAGTGAATATCGGTCTCCCGCATGGAGGGGTTTGTTGTCCGGTGACCTCGCTCAACACGGTCACAACACATAATATCACCAACAACATGTTAACACTAACTCAAGTCTGTCCTATTATGACTGAAATGCACACTTTCTTAGCTCTGCATTTCTCATTTTCTCATCTCTGATAAAATATTTGTGGTTGACTGGTGGTTTATTTGTGTTGTGTGTTATCACTTGGTGCTATTTTTTACTCAAGAATGGACATTGGTCAAGCTACTTTTAACCGCATGGTGAGAGTTTATGTCTATGTAGTCAACAGGCTATTAACAACACACAAGAAGGCTATTTTCTTTATTGTTAGCATGTAATCTGGAAGTTATGACATTTCGACATAATTTAGCAATTAAAACCATTTTATCATTTATATAATAAACAATTTGTTTGCCATAAATGTTGATCAAACTTGCGTGGTAGGCTACATGTGCTATTAATAATCGTAAGGTCGCTTGTTTGATTCCAAATTTTCGGCAATCCTATATAATTGTTTATTTTAAGGTTTTGCTGCATCGAAGGCAAATTCTATAACAAGTCTGGCAAAACTGCCCTTTGATATTCTTTCCTACCTGTTAATTATCACATACGTTTATCCGGTGTCTGACCCTCTTTTTGTGACTTACTGGAGAAATACAATATAGTGGGTTAGGGTTAGGGTTCCCGCTTGAATTTTGTGATGGAGCAACGCTGAATATTCCAAATAGTAAAATATAATTTAAAATTGATATATTTTTTTGGGGTGTCACTTTTTTTTGTGTATTTTTGTCTGTTTGTTAGCACGATTCCGGCTAAACCGATACTCCGATTGCGATGAAATTTTATGGAGGTCTTCGAAATCTCTGAACTTAGAACTGACACGTTTTTGAGCACAATCGAAAAATTATTTATCATGAAAATCGCAATTTTACGATTTTTTCGATTTTTTTAAATTTCTTCGACTTATTGCTTTGTCCGATCGTAATGATTTTTTCACAGAACCTTAATTTTATGAATTGATATATTCATGCGAAATTTGAGCGTTATCAAAAAACTATTTTTTACGAAAATCACAATTTTACGACTTTTTTCGATTTTTTAAATTTCTTCGGCTTATAACACCTACATGCTTTATCCTATTGTAATGATTTTTTCACAGAACCTTAATTTTATTAATTAATATATTCGTGTAAAATTTGTGCGCTTTCGAATGATTATTTCTTATGAAAATTTCAATATTACGATTTTTTCCTTTTTTAAAATGACGATTAATTAAAAAAATTTAAAATTTAAGTTAATTTTTTTAAATTAAATTTAATTTAAAAAAAATCTTTAACTTAGTAATGGTTTTTTCACAGAACAACTTAAAATCCGCATAACACATGGCAGCTCAATGCACTAATTACGCTCATCCAACAACGCGGCGGGACTTAAGCGTTTTCCTAGTATAAAACACACACACACACCAATTAATTATACGTCAAGTTTCTTGGAATGTTATCGTAACGTTGACCGGAAGATGATAACCACACGCACAGTCACACACTCAAAGTGTTCGTAAGCCGCACTTTAGTTCCAAGCCGAAGTGAGCCATGTTGCTGGTGCTGCACCTGTGTTGGTACTTGCTCCTTCGCGGAGGTCGTCACAGCACAAGACTCACCGCCTTCTCCCTGTCCAGAGGTGTTCCAGTACGTGTACGACGGGTGGCAGTGGAAGGCACACATCACCGCTCCGGTTCCCGAACAGGCTAAGCGGATGGTCGTCACTGTCTCGCTGGTCGTCGTGGACGTCCCTCTACCGCCGGTGAGTTCGGTGAACTAGAGAGTAGAGTAGAGTTCGCCAATCGTCATGTACTTGAATATAGGCTTCGACAATTATTATATATTTAAAAAGAAGCGTGGGTAGACGAGCAAAAGTCACCCAGCCCCTGTAGTTTTGATGTTCTGAGATAGAGGGAGTTTAAATAATAATGTCAAATCCAAATTTAAAGTGAGAAAAATCATTGTTGTCGGTGGAAAGTGAATAAAATGCAATGTCATTAAAATTAAATTAAATGTCATTCAGGTTTTTACTGCTGGAAATTCAAGAAAACAACAATTTTATTTTAAATAAACCTGAATGCCTCTGGGAGCCAGTGATTTCTTGTATTATAATAGTCTAATGAATATAATATAATATTACGACCTGACTCTTGATTTCGGGATGGTCCAGGGTTTCAAACCCGTCAAGCACCGGCAATCCTGATGTGGTATTTCATAGGTTTTCCTCATCGGAATGGAATGTTTAGGGTTTAGTCCTCGTAAAACAGCCCTCGACATACCTATCAAACTGTCGTATCCGAACTCCGAACTTCCCATAGTTTAAGGACACCAGCTGAAGGGGGGATTGAAATGCACCCTCGGCAGCTCCCACGAAAAAACGGGAAATAAAATTATTATTATTTATATATATATATATATATCAATGCGTCTAATTTAGAGCTAGCGACTTTTGTAAATCTGTCCTATCGCTAGCTTATGTGTGGTTTTGTGCTGTAGGAAACCTGACCAGGAAAACTTGCTTCGTTTCTGGTGACGTCCTAGAGTTGAAAGAAGAACTCTCATTGTTTGTTTTTTAAAATTCAACTAACCTAATCTCTAACCTATAGGGGAGATGTGGGCGGGTGGGGCGGAGACCCGTGCTGGAGAGGCGGGGGAAGGGGGGATGAGAGTTATTGCCTTTTAAGCTTATTTACTCCCATTTTCATATTCTGGACCAAATTGTACCCCGGACCCATGCGAGGAAAGAGCATAGTTCGGAGGATATGTTCAAGCCCCAAGGGCTATTAAATAGAACTCAATCACAGCAATTGTGTTTTTTTTAACTCATGAAAACCGATGGGCTGGCGGGTATCTGAACCGCCGTGCCCCCCAAACAACCTCCCGAGTTGCCCATGAGCAACCTCTATCGTATAGTGAGAACCAAGTTGCAGTTCTTTGAAATTTATTAGATCTTAATAATACGCAATTTTAAAAAGATTCCCTTGATTTTTTTAGATTGTTAAACAAAATGAGTAGTAATTTAATATTTTGATAATATACCATAAATTTTGATGAGATATGACTAAAGGTAGTTAATATTTAATCGAATATTGTCATAAGATATTCAAAATTGTTATTATACAGCGGCGATTTAATTCGTCAGACAAAGCAAATAAGGAGGCATTTACCAAATTCAAACAAATCATACAACGAAAAGCATACCGCGTCAATGTAAAATATCTTAACTGATATTGGTAGCCAGTGAATAACGGGCGATACTCTGAAACGGGAGGTCACCAGTTCGATCCCCATCACCGGTAATTTTAGCTAAAAGTTTTTCATATCAAAATTAAGTATGTTGGATGAGCGCTGTAAAACAATAGGATAGATCGAAAGTCCAATCTTATATATAATCCTCTTCGTTCCAGGAACATCCAGGTGAACTCCTGCCCATTCTCGACGAGAAGACTGTGAAACAACAGATTCAGTCGCACAAGACGCAGAAAGTTGTCTACAACCTAGAGCTGCCCGTACAGAGTCCGCTGCCACTAGTGGACAAGATCAAGGTCAACGGCCGGGTCATCTGTCAGGGACCTGCTGGTGAGCACACGCACACGCACACGCACACGCACACGCACACGCACACGCACACGCACACTCAAAAACAAAAAATGCACAGCAGAAAGCAAAATTTTAAATAATATTGACCACCAGTCAGCGTTTTGAGCAAATCAAATACAAATCATCCATCTTTTTTCACCACATACAGTTGCCTCTTAATGCACGTGAGTCGTTATTCCTGTAATAAGCAGCAAGACTTTATCAAGAACTCAGTCAAAACCTCCAAATCAATCAGGGGGAGACTACATCACTACGAACATAGTTATAAAATCCTTTCATAACCGTTTTCACCGCTTATGGGCATAACAAAACGAAAATTACCCTTTAGCGTCACCACAAATACCTGCCCTTGTTCACAAGATAACAGAATAAATTTACGTGTACCTGCTTTATGCTTTACTTAGAAACACTTAAAATAAAAGAGCTATCTTGGTCCCATTCACTTACTTTTAGATGGGTTATTTGATTTAAAAAAATATATTTTACTAAGAGACCGGATAAACTATGATAAAACTGCTATTTACTTTTCACATCTGATCTTTGGTTTCAGTGAATGCAAGAATTCGCACCAAGGTGTCGTTTACCCACAGACTGAATGGTTTACTGGCTCCTCTCAACAGGCCTGACAAGCTGCCGGATCTCCAGACACAGGATGACAACTTGGACATGGTCAACATAGAGAAACAACCACCGAAGAAAGAGTTGGAGTTGATTGACGACGAGGTTGTCAAAGTTGAGCTTCAGGAAGAGGAGTTTGCTTCGAATCGAGAAGAGACGGCTGAAGATTTTACCACTGAATTTCACAAGTATTGGCGAGGATAAGGAAAACGTCCCTAGAAGTGAGTTTCATCCTGACAATGATGCTGAACTGTTAGAGGATGAGACATCTGGTGCAGATAGCGACACGATTCATAAGGGCAAACATATTGGAAAAAAGGGCCCAAAAGACTTTCCTAAAACTAAATTTCATCCTGACGCCGAAATGTTAGATAACGAGGTAGCTGGTAGCACTCCAACCCATAAGGGCAAAGAAACTAATTTTAACAGAGAGTTCAACGGAGGAAAAGGTCCAAAAGACTTAAATAAAGGTAAATTTCATCCAGACGAAGATGTCGAGATGTTAGATAATGAGGTACCTAATTCAAACAACGTTCAAACGCAACGCCATCCAAAGTATAAAGGTCCAACGCCCAATGGTGGAGACACTCCTACAAGTGTCATTCATCCTGATGTTGAACTGTTGGGGAAATGACGTCATTGTTACTGACAGTCCTGAAGTAGACTATACTGAAGACTTCAAGAGCAAACGACCATTTGGTTTCGTTCATAAAAATGGCAAGAAAGTTCATACAAAAAATGAATTTGATATGGATGATGAATCTGAAATTTTCGATAATGAAATACTTCAAGAAGCAGACATACACAACATTGCAAATCCTAAGAAGTATGCTTCTAATTTTAAGATTGGTTTTGTTGACAAAAAGGGACACAAATATCTTCCAAAAGGTGAATTTGATCTAGACGAGGAATCTGAAGTGTTTGATAATGAAGTACTTCAAGAAGCAGACATCTCCAAAGCAAAAAACATTGTCAATCTAAAGAATCATGTCCCTGGTTTCAACAGAGAATTTCAAATTGCTCCCAACGAGGCGGATCTTGCTGAAAGTGTTTATGACAGCAAAGATGCTGATATTGAGCGGTTAGATGAAGGCAGTATGAACCCAGACAGTGATTTCAAGAACGACAGAGAATCAAGTGAGAGTAACTTGGAGGATGGTAGCATGGACATTTTAGACTTTTGAATAATTATATTTCCTAATTCCTAGCCAAGTTTCTTTCTCGAAATACGTAATGATTGTGTTAAAATATACGCTTCACAGTTCACGATAATAAACGGGTAAAATACTGAAGTTATTAGTTACTTGGTTTTAAATATTGATTTCCCAAAATGATTAGACAAGGGAGCGAGACGACTGAGGTCTACAATTCAACTCAAACGGCACTAAATCTGTTTTTTGTCTGTGATTGAGTGAGTGAATGACTTTGCTGCAGAACGGCCGAACAGCTAAACAGATTGAGCTGAAATTTTAAACAGACAACCGGTACAAGTATTTAGCGTGCAGTTGACATTTTGAGCGAAATCCGTTACGATTTAAACTCACAATAAATAATAAATTGGAAATAGGCTGAGAATGTCACATACAATTTTACCGACAATGTTTTTTGTCTACGAAAAAAATCGTTTGTAACAAATCATGTTTGCATGCAGTGACCAAGGTCACGTGTATCGAATGTTGCACGCTCAATGTTAACTAAAATTCGTCTCGGAGATTAAATAAACCTTGCAATCATTACTTCTATTTCGTACAGGGTATGTTGTCCATATCATTGTACGCATTTCTAAACGTGTTCTATAATTTTCCAAAAATAATAAAATGATCCAGAAATAAAGAATCTATCTTGACCGTTGTTTGAACCCGCGGGTCTCCAACATTCCGGGTATAAAAGCGCCTTAGCTAACTGGACTAGGAAAACGCCAAGTCGTTGTAAGACGAGTGAGCGAGTCATGTGTTGGCATTTAAGTTGATTCATTCTAATTGGATGAGCGAAGCGAAGACTTCAATTTCACTGACCCCCAAAAAATTTAGCTCGGGTGTTTTTTTTTTGTTTTTTTTTTTTTTTTTTTGTTTTTTTTTTTTTTTGTTTTTTTGTCTGTTTGTTAACTCTCTACCAGGCAAACGGCATATCCGATCTTGATGAAAATTTGACAGGACCTTCGAAATCTCTGAACTTAGAGGTGTATTGTTTTTGGGTACAATCGAAAGAAATATTTCTCATGAATATCGTACTTTACGATTTTTTTTCGATTTTTAGTGCGATATTTTCGTGCCATTTGGGCCAATTCTGACCAAACGGGTGGGGCTACAACGTTCATATTTCACATGGACATTAAGGTAATGGTGATGAATTGCTTTCTGAAAGAAAAAGTTGAAAAAGTTAGCCAGAATTGAGAGAAATAAAGCTTTTAATATACGTTTTTTTGACTTTTTGTGCGATATTTTCGTGCCATTTGGGCCAATTCTGACCAAACGGGTGGGGCTACAACGTTCATATTATACATGGACATTAAGGTTATGGTTATGTAGTACCTTTTGAAAGAAAAAGTGGAAAAATTTAGCCAGAATCCATAGAAATAAAGCTTTTAATACAAGTTTTTTACGGAAAATAATACCAATTGACAAGAAACAAAAGGAACTTGACAACATTCACCTTCAATGCTTAGGCAGCAAAACAAAGCACTTGCAAAAGTAAAGATATCCCACGCAAACTAAAACCTTTAAAAAGCTCATCCATCAACGCGGCGGAACTTTAGCGTTTTCCTAGTGGTTATAAATGATAGGGTTTTGAGTTTGTTTGGAATAAGTGCGCCGTCAACTGTTAGGCCATAATGCGCCACTCTAGCCTAGCTATAGGGAGGAAAGACACATGCTGGATCCAGCTTTATGTATGGGAAGGATTGGGATTGTTACCGGGTACTCAACACATGACTCGCTCACTCGTCTAACAACGACTTTGGCGTTTTCCTAGTATATTCCATGAGCATACATTATTCCTGGTTCAGGTAAAAATTTACCATACTAGGAAAACGCTAAAGTCCCGCCGCGTTGATGGATGAGCTTTTTAAAGTTTAAAGTTTGCTTGGGATATCTTTACTTTGCAAGTGCTTTGTTTTGCTGCCTACGCATTGTAGGTGAATGTTGTCAAGTTTCTTTTGTTTCTTGTCAATTGGTATTATTTACCGTAAAAAACTTATATTAAAAGCTTTATTTCTATGGATTCTGGCTAACTTTTTCAACTTTTTCTTTCAAAAGGTACTACATCACCATTAACTTAATGTCTATGTATGATATGAACGTTGTTGCCCCACCCGTTTGGTCAGAATTGGCCCAAATGTCACGAAAATATCGCACTAAAAATCGAAAAAAATCGTAAAAGTACGATATTCATGAGAAATATTTCTTCGATTGTACCCAAAAACAATACACCTCTAAGTTCAGAGATTTCGAAGGTCCTGTCAAATTTTCATCAAGATCGGATAAGCCGTTTGTCTGGTAGAGAGTTAACAAACAAACAAAAAAAACAACAAAAAAAAAAACAAAAAAAAAAACAATAAAAAAAACAAAAAAAAAAAACCCGAGCATAATTTTTTGGGTCGGTGAAATGAAGTTTTCGTTCGCCATCAAAAAATATGTACAAATTATTTAGACCTTAAAAAACACCTCGAACATTACTGTTTTCAATATATCATACGATTTTTTAAAGGCTGGAATTAACGAATTAAGTATATGTCCTATTATCCTTGTTCACAATGCTCTTCCTATTTTGCCATTATTAATTAATTAATAATTTTTTGCATATGATAAATACCAAACAAACCCTAACCCTAGAATCCCAGGCATTACGTCATGCATTGTTTCCGAAGGGGGTGAGAGGGTATATTGAAATTTTGGCTCACCTAAAATATTAATAAGTCAACCCAGCATAATGGGGTACTTAAAAGAAAGGGGTATTAAACTGGGGTCGCTTCCAACTGGCTACAGTTTCTGGTTGGGTTTTTATGGTACTGACCATACGCACATTCGTTCTAAGGTGAGCAGAACAAATGTGCTCATAGTCAGTACCATAAAAACACAACCAAAACTGTAACCACTTGGCGGCGACCCCAGTGTATAATACCCCTTTTAGTATGAATATGTAGAAATGTAATATATTATGTTTGAATGAAAACAGGCATAGCAAATAATGGAAACTCAATGATGTCAAAACACAGTTCAACATTAGATCAAACTATGGGTTGTGCGTCGTTCGCCGCAACCCACATCCACAATACTTTGTACAGGAAAGCGCCAAGTTGCACCTTCCGGCCGCGCTTGCATTAGTAGCAAGGATTCGTCTCAAGATGCTGTTGCTGCTGCTGTGCCTGTCAGTGGTAGGAGGGCAGATCCCGCCCCCCACCCCCTGTCCGGAAGTGTTCCAGTACTGGTTCCAGCATGGCCAGTGGTCAGGCCACTTGTCAGTACCCATGAACGACGAGGAGAAAGAGGTGGTTGTCGTTGCCTCGCTGTTTGTCGTAGATGTCATTCCACCGGTAAGATCGTTATTTGTAAGTCATTGATTAAGAAATTTCGTCTGTGATGTGATGTCCCAAGCACCTATACCATTGAAGCCTATACCACTGTGACTGGCTAAATTGGAGTGGAGATATTTTCTCTTTAGTCTATTAGAGTCTATTTAACCCTATTTGCTATCTTCCTAGGCCGGCTGGCTCGGGACACCGCGTATTGAACAGAGCGAATCAAGTGCGCGGTGTCCCATGAGCATGTGTACATATTTCGCGGAATGTGCATTAGTGAGCCAGTCGGTCTAGTGCGCGTACAGACTTAGTGGCCTTAGGTTATTACTTACATTTACTCAAGGGAGATTAGGATGGGGAGGACATTCCGTGCTGGACAGAATCACTCACATACGAGGAGGGGAAGTAAGGATTACAGGGCCTCTAGCATCGGGGGAATAAATTGTACTCCCGTAATAACGGGTCAAACTACGAGAAGGTATAGTAGTTTTCGTGTTTAACGATCACCAGAAGCAAGCTCTTTGCCAAGTTCTACCCCAGGCCCGGGCGAGCTCTCAACTAAATGTTTTTTTTAAGTTTGAAAATTCGCGCCTTAAAAATAAAAATAGCAATTTTTCGATATTAAAAAAAAAAAAAAAAAAATGTAATGCAACAACTAAAAAAAAACCGCCTAGTTTTAAATTATGAGTATCACAAATTCCAGGACCATTTATAATTCATTTAAAAGAAAAACAAGCACATGAGAGTAAGAATCAGTTTTAATTTTAAGCTATCTGACATTTTTTACTAGGATTAATTCGACTACCCGGCACCTCCACCAAAGTTACGAAATTATGCATTTTTTGTGTAATGTGATTTTGTAATGAAGTATTTTGAGATTACTCGCGTACAAAAGTTTATTACGATCTCACAATCGCGTTGTATGACCCGGCACTTCCACCATATTATGTAGCCAGGATTAATTTAATTTCGACTACCTACCCGGCACCTCCACCAAAACTTTGAAATAAAATTGTTTGAAATTTCGTGACCTAATTCGCGTTTAAAGACATAATTGCTAATTTCGCCACTAGTTCGCGGTATCAACTAAAATATCGCGAAAATTTGCGAATTGGAAATTGGTAGACCTAACCATTCAATCGCTATTCAGATAATTCATGTGCAAACTGAATTTGAAGGGATTATTGCAACTTTAAAAAAAATCACGAATTTTGTTCTCACCATTTTTGCACATCTCGTCATACATTATCAAGGTGTCAGTGACTTGACGAAATTACAGAAACAGTCTAACAGTGGCTAGTAGCTTCCTGCAACCCTGATGGGTGGTGTTGGGCGGTAAAGTACGCACATATTTTCACGTCAACGCCACTTTCTTGCAGGTACCCGGGGGTCTTCATCCATCTATCGACTTCAGTGGATTTATTCGGAACGACCTTGCTGGATGGAAGAACCCGATTATCGAGTACAAGTTATTCTTCCCCGTGCAGTCCCCTCTGCCATTCGTCGACAAAATCACAGTCAATAACGTCTCCATATGCCAAGGAACACCAGGTAAACGAAGCCTCCCACGCATCGAATCGATGCCCACTTCCAGCTATCATATATTAAGGGTTTCAAGGGTGTCTTAGACAAAAGGTATTCTGTGATTGATCCATACAAAAATAGACCTTGGACATAACTTCTCAAGTATCCAATTTCTCTCGTTACGTAGACGCCTCAACTATTAGGTAATTTTGGGTCAGTCATGCCGGAATTTGAGCGGCAAGCCCGTTCTAAACAGAACAAGCAACATGTGGAATGGGGGTGGAGTGGGGTGTCTAGGGGTGCTTAAGCACTTTGGAGATATCCAACAGATTTGGGGGCACAGACCAGTGCTGAACATAACCTGCCACAGGCGGTGAATGTTGAAGGGGGGGGGGGTCCAACATTCTACGGGGAGACCTAAAAAATCTTTGGGAGGCAGGTCCACGCTGGACAAAACTAGCCATGTGGGAAAAGAGGGTAAGTCATTGATATTAAACATCTATAGTAGGCTAGATACACAGTCTTGGTCCACTTCCGTGACAATTTGAAGCCATCTTGAAATTCAGTTTGCATGTTAAGTAGACGGGATCAATTTGTAGCCCAAATATTTTTCAAGATGGCCGTCAGTTTGACAGGTGAGAATATTAGACTTTTCCATCAAATGATTAGTACTAAATTCCCTGATGCCCTAACTTTCTTATTGTTTCTGTTTGTGCATTCTCATGCAGATGCTGCACAAGCTAAAACCATATCAAACAATCCAGTAAAATACTTTATTGTATTAAAAAAGCATAAATTAAAACGCCAAATCGCCATTTTGAAAAGGTCGGATTGACGCTTCAATTTGGTACGCTCGCGCCTGTGCGGAGGTATTGGAGACTGCGTATCTAGCCTACTATAGGTGTTAAATATCTATGGTGTACACCCTAAAGTAGGCAACCCTACAAACAAGTAATGTTTATTCTTCACTACACAGTGTACGCCCTCTATGCCACGGTGTCCACGTGTCGAGTGCGACTAGAGACCCTAATCAACGCCCAGAAGACCGGAGACTTGGGCGCGTGTGAAGACCAGAGCACTGAGTGGAACGTTCTTAGTCCTTCCGCCTCTCGTGACGTGGCTGCCACGAGAGCGGGCGAACAAGAAGATGATAGCATCGATACTACAGTTCACCCGCTAGCTAGGATGATGGAACCTGCACGTGACGGTGTGTATAAGCTTTATCTTTGCGACCCATTTGGCAGTTAACAAATAGCTGTTCGCTCGGCCAAGAAGCATCCAACGTATATTAAATGTTGCAAACTTGTCAATTAAGCATACAAGGACGTTCCTACAGTAAAAGATTTTCAAAAAAAATTCTTGATCAGCCAGAAAAATTTCACGAATATAGTCAATTTAGGACTTTTTTTAACAAAATCAAAATTCGTGAAAACTAATTTATTTTTATAAATTATTTTAAAACAAATTTTAGAAATGTGTTACTATATAAACCTTTATTTCCACTTTTGTGAGATATGTTCAAAATTTCAAACACCTGTGGTGTCAGTCAGCCGAGCAAACAGCAAATGGCCTAAAACGCATGTCGTGAACCCTCTTAACGGTTCTTTTTCATGAGAGCCGTCTCGCTTAATACTCTGGCTCGAGCGTGCGAGCGCGGCTACCAATGAAATAAGATTTTTCTGCCCTATGCATGATGGGCATGCAACGTTCGATCAGGGGTTTAGCCAGACGGTCGATCTACAAGTTTCGATGCAGAATCCAGAATGCAATAATTGCATTTAGAGATAGAGGCAGTGGACAAAATATTTGTAATGCAGTTATGCGGTGACTAAAGGGTATCGAAACTTGCACGCTCAAGGTACCCCCAAATTCCGCTGGGAGATTGAGTAAACCTTGCAATCTTTACTCGTATTTCGTACTGGCTATGTTTTCCATAGTATTGTCACAGCTGATGTAGACTAAACTGCATTATATGCATTTCAAAACATGTTTAATATTTTTTTAAATACTAGATTTAGAGATAGAGGGTGTATAATTTCGTTGAATCATTAGGCAGCTCTCACATTGTGCTGTGTGGGGTTGTGGTTGCCACCAGTTTGTCAAGTGTTTGTCAGCATTGTGTATACAACGTGACGAAATTACAAAATCACAATCAAATTCGTGCGATAACGCCACGATTCTAGCCGAAAATGTGCGTTCATACTGCTTCAAATTATACGTTTACATTTTTTCATCGATCAATATGACTTCTTTTATCAAACTCAGAATTGTGATGCCTTTTCTTGCACATGATTTGGTTTATTAATTTTGGTCCCGTTTGGTCCCAAATATATAATTTCAACATCGACCAAAAATTAAAATCATTGTATGGCGTTGAGCACTTTAGGAAAACTCTGTGTACGTAACAGAAAAAGGCTATTAACAACTCCTGCTAAACGACTGAACGCCAACTGGTCGACCCTCGGCCCAATCATCTTGAGTGTCCAGGAGGATAAAGTCGACGAGATGTTTGACAACATTACCAGGTTCGACATGTAACTAGATTCTCTTGTCTCCCAGCTATCTTGTTAATAGCCTTTTTCTGTTACGTACATAGAGTTTTTCTTGTTAATAGCCTTTTTCTCTTACGTACACAGAGTTTTATTAGAATATAGTTATCTCTCTCCCTAATTTGGCGTACTCGCCTACCAGGGCTTGTTTAACATAATGTTTGTTGAATTGCTAATGTGACTTGACTCTTGTCAATGTATACTTATTGTTCCTGGCTTTATGTTTTGTTTTTTCTTCCAGATCGAGCGATGTGCCCAGATTCTCATGAAGATTTGCCGAATAAAGATTATCGTAAGGAGAATAAGTTTGCATATTATCAATATTTCTTGGCATCTGATAGTGCTGTGCGCTGTAAGAGCAATTCGAACGTAAAGACACTAACTTGGGTACTAATACTCTTAGTGTTCTGTACTCTAAAACTCTAATAACTTAGTTACTAAACACACTAAAGTATTATCTACACATAAGGTATAGCAGCCGTACTCTCCGGCAAAGGAAATCGCGAGCGAGCGTTTTTGGAGTCTAGGTAGGGGATGTCCGGAATGAATGCAAGATAACTTTGAGAAGTTAGTGTAGCAAGCTTATACTTACAAATAGTTTTAGCGAAATAGTTAACTCCTCAATCATCGCCAGAATGTTTTAATCTATGATCTACAATAAAAAGTAAGGATTTTCAAATGTATTTGTATCTTAGTATCATTCATCATCATTGTGCCCCATCTGGTCCTGGCGTCGTATACTCGTGGTCGTCTTTGCCATGCGCGAGCCTGTGACCAAACATTCTTATGCAATGATTATAAAATGGCCTTATTTAATCTTCGTGGACGAAGACGACGACGACCACGACGTGAGAACCCCCTCTCTTTTCTCCCCGTGCCTGTGACTGGATCTAGCCAGCATGGCTATTTCCACCCTAATCCCCTAGGATATAGTGGCGCGTTGTGACATGACGGTTGACGCAACCTTACCAACTAAAATCAAAAGCCTAACTTTTAACTGTATCATCATCAACTCAATTGCAAATGTTCCCGGATAGTAAACACATGGCTCGCTCACTCGTCTAACAACGACTTTGGCGTTCTCCTAGTAGTAAATAACAGCTGTTTTTATTATTTTTCCTACGAAGTGAAATGTGGATTCCCTATTGTGCCAGTCCCTACAATCTACCACGGCATGACTACTAGAAGAGGGGATTGGCCATGGATAGCGGCGTTGCACTATAGGAATGCATCTCAGTTACTATGCGGTGGTACACTGATCGGCATGAGCCACGTTATAACAGGTGAGCACTCGTACCTACCATAAGTTATTGAATACTCCCGTACTAACTAGCAGTGAACGGTAAGTTCCCGCAAAAAAACTTCCAAGGGGTCAGCCTCCCTAGAATTTATATGGACTTTAAAAAAATCCCAGTTCCTCAACATAAAAATGAAGTTTTGAGTACCTGAAATGTAAAAAATTCCCTCAAGGAAGAAATTATTATATAAAAGTTTTTGGTAATTACCCACGTCATCGAGAAAAAAAAGGTTCTTCAACAAGGTAAATGCTCCCTAAACTTAATAATATTATGTCACTGTTTATCATGATCCGTTTTCAAATGTAGAGGCAAGGCAAATTTTAATATCTCAAACAATAAAAGTCACTTTTAAAAGATTTTGCAATTTGTAAAAGTTCTTCTATAATAATGGTAACTTTCGAAAAAGGAACGCGTACACAACACTTACTGGTCAATTACACTGAAAACATTTTTGGATGAGCGTAGCGAGCGAAGCGAAGATTCCATTTCACTACACTGGAAAAAAAATCTGGAATGTTTTTTTTTCTTTCTTTTTTTCTTTTTTTCTGTATTCTTGTATGTTTGTCAGCACGATACGGCTAAACCGATACTCCCAATTGCAATGAAATTTTCTGGAGACCTTTGAAATCTCTGAACTTAGAACTGCCACGTTTTTGAGCGCAATCGAAAAATTATTTCTCATGAGAATCGCAATTTTACGATTTTTTTCAATTTTTTTAAAATTTCTTCGACTCATAACACCTACATGCTTTATCCGATTTTAATGAGTTTTTCACAGAACCATAATTGTATGAATTAAGATATTCGTGTGAAATTTGAGCGCAATCGAAAAATTATTTCTAATGAAAATCGAAATTTTAAGGGTTTTTTCTTTTTTAAAACAATTCTTTGACTTATAACACCTACATGCCTTAACCAATTGTAATAATTTTTTCCCAGAACCTTAATTTTATAAATTAATATATTCGTGTGAAATTTGAGCGCAATCAAATAATTATTTTCTTATGAAAAATCGCAATTTACGATTTTTTCTTTTTTAAAATAACGATTAATTAAAAAAAATTCAAAGTTTATTTTTTTATTTAATTTAAATTAATTTTTTTAAAAAAATCTTCAACTTAGTAATGAATATTTTCACAGAAAACAGAAAATCCGCATGAACACATGTCAGCTCAATGCACCAATTATACGCTTCAATCCAACAACGCGCGGGACTAAGCGTTTTTCTAGTAATAATAAATGTAATTATAACATTATAAAATTTAGCTTATTGGATGAGCGTAGCGAGCGAAGCGAAGATTCCATTTCACTACACTGGACAAAAAATCCCGAATGTTTTTCTTTCTTTCTTTTTTTCTGTTTGTATTTTTGTGTGTTTGTTAACACGATTCCGGCTAAACTGATACTCCAATTGCAATGACATTTTCTGGAACGTAATCGAAAAATTATTTCTAATGAAAATCGCAATTTTACGGTTTTTTTGTTGAAAAAAAATTACGCTCATCCAACAACGCGCCTGAAAAAGCGTTTGCGAAGCTTCCTAGTTTTATCAATGACGTTTCAACTGGATGTGGTTGGGGACAGGTCTGTGCTGTACACTGTACAGATCCAGCCACGGGCGGCCAACAGTGCTTCTAGAGAGAATTTAATGAAAATGGGATTGTGATAAATAATTTGATGTGAACAAATTGTCGTTGATAATACATGACAATAATAATGTATGATTATTATTTTTAGCCGCTCACTGTTTCAAAGATCCGAAGACGAAAATGCGAATCAGCAAAGATGATGTGCTTGTCTTCCTTGGAAAATATGATTGGTCTGATTCGCAAGAGGAGAATGTACAATGTCGAGCGGTAAGCATACGTCTATTCAAGGGCGCGTCAACCGTCATTATGCACCACTATCGCCTGGTGGTGATTGGGGGGACAGGCCCATGCGTAACATAGACTCTGATTGGTGAAGTCATGGATTCGGATCCTTACTAAATGTTTCTCCCGAGGCTTTCATCATAGGATTAACTCCTCTTATACAGCTCAGCTCTAGGAAATTACCTTCACTATGGTATACTCTAAAACACCTATTATACACCTGAATAGGGGCATCCATTGCACCCGGATCGATTTCCCAACATTGTAATTTAGTAATTTTATTGCGTAGAAACATAACGGAAAGAGTCAATGGTCATTAAATAATCGTATCTTTCACTCGCACATCACTCAAACTATACTTCTATCAGGCAAAGTCCAAGTCTTTATTTCCCCACTCATCTCCACTTCCAGTCACGGTGAATGGCTCAGGTAATTTCACCAAGGGACGACTACAACAAATTTATATCGCTCAATAAATTGCACCACTTTTGTATAGGTAATTTAATTTGCCACTCCTAATCCAACATTAGGAAATGTTAACTAACTAAGCTGCTTGTCGAACGCTATATTTAGTCGTGTTGATGGATGAGATTTTTTTGTAAGTTTTTTATTTTGCGTAGGACCACTTTTCCTTTGCAAGTGCTTTTTGAATGCATTGTAGATGATTGTTGTCAAGTTTCTATTGTTACTTGTTAATTGTTATTATAAGCCTAAAAAACTTATATTAAAACATTATTTATATGAATTCTGGCAAATTTTTTCAACTTTTTCTTTCAAAAAACAATACAACACCATTACTTTCATGTCCATGTTAAAATATGAACGTTGTAGCCCATCCCGTTTGGTCAGAATTGGCCCAAATGTCACGAAAATATCGCACTAAAAATCGAAACAAATCGTTAAAGTACGATATTCATGAGAAATATTTCTTCGATTGTACCCAAAAACGTGGCAGGTCTAAGTTCAGAGATTTCAAAGGTCCCTCCATTTATATCAAGATCGCATATGCCGTTGCTCGTAGAGTGCAAACAAACAGACAGAAGAAAAAAACAGAAAAAACATTGGAGCTAATTTTTTGAAGGTCAGTGAAATTGATGTCTTCGCTTCGCTCATCCAATTATGAACAATTCCGTATCACACAGGTAAATGAAAACCGAGCCCCCACCAGGACTCCGCCCCGGCGCCCCTGAACCCCAGAAAACGTAGTCTTGTCTCCCTATACCTAGGAATACATATGTATCGCGCATATCTTGTCGTATTATTTGTGAATTAGTGTGATGTGAAACATATTTTTACCACAATAAACTTGAAAAACACTCTTTTTGTCACTTTGACACTGTTTACCTGAATCTCGTAGTGATAGCATAGGCCTAGCCTTGTACACAACACGACACTAACGTTTTTCGCACTTTTACACATTTTTGGGGTAAGAGCCGTTGTCGACCAGAATCAATGATGTTACGTAAGGCCTTTTGGGAAGTTATTATGCAACTTTAACAATAATTGTTCATTATCCAACATTGAATTTTGACGCATGTAATAATGTGGTTTTACCTTTGAAGATAAGTGTGTGTGTGTGTGATTATTATGACGGTCAATATTACAATACTGAACATTATACGACGAATGCGGTCAGTATGGGCTGGGCTCTTTGCTGGGGGAAGACGTTCCTTTATACTTGGGACGAATCTCTGACTGTCTTTTACTGTAGACGTTCTCTGTTCTAATAGATGTGGTAAAGTTAGGGGAAAATGTCTTGTGCTCACAGACTATTCTCCAGCTGCAAATTACTTAAGAATCGTTTACTTTTAACAAGGTTGCAGAAATCAGGATTCACGAGGACTATCGCGAGCATCCGATAAGGAACGACATCGCCATCGTAGTTCTTCAAGTCAGAGTACAAAAAACGAGTTATGTTATTCCAATCTGTTTACTGGAACCCAACCAGGACACGAATAACCAACACACAGGGACGGTGAGTTGAGTTTCTCCCACTATGACAGTCTCGTCTTCAGTCCCCTAGCAACTCGCACGACCTCCGTTATACTGACAGTCAATCCACGGGAGGTAGCTCGGTAGCTCACTTGCCTTCATTACAAGATTGTCTTTTTCTCCCCTATTACTAACAGGGGCCTTCAAAGTCCAACTCGCTACCTTCCCGTGGTTTGGCCTGTGAGTAGGGGAGTAGTGTATTCCCCAAAACTAAGGGTGAGCTCTGGCCGGTTGGAGTGCGTGTTGCAGAGAGAGCTCTCGCGCAACTTTTTATCACACCTTTCTTCATTCACACAGCCTTACTCATATTTATTTTATTATTTCACTTTTTTCTTCTCCATACTTGCCGGCCCTCTCTGCAACGAGCACTCCTCCGTTCCCACCCAGTAAACCCATCCTATCCAACATCCTCACTCCTTCCCATACGTCTTCTCTTACGTTCCTCCCTTTGGAGGGAAGAAAACATGGTGGTAATCCACAATTATGGAAAAAGAAAATTTGGAAGATTCCAATACACTTGAAGTGGGCACTGATAACTCTACTGTTGAGTGCCCTAAAACAACATTAACTAACTTACTAACTATTACTAACAGCAGGGGAACAGAAACAATAAATTGATTCTAAATTTAAAAGCACATGATCAATAGCTAAATTAAATGCAGAAGAAAGAAGAAAGAAAACATGGTGGTAATCCACAATTATTATGGAAAAAGAAAATTTGGAAGATTCCAATACACTTGAAGTGGGCACTGATAACTCTACTGTTGAGTGCCCTAAAACAACATTAACTAACTTACTAACTATTACTAACAGCAGGGGAACAGAAACAATAAATTGATTCTAAATTTAAAAGCACATGATCAATAGCTAAATTAAATGCACTCGTTAAAATTAAGAACAAGAGAAGGGGTATAACACATTTGCCTTTGAGATGCAATCATTTAAAAATATTTCTATATTTTGGGAATACACCAGCTTCAATTCTCCATTTGTGTTTTCCTTTCATTAATGCTCAGTGGCGTAACTAGCCCTTGTTTTTTATGTGGGGGGGGGGGGGGCGAACAACGACCCATACAACAATTATTGGTTCGGGAAATGTATGTATCCTGGTACTATGGGGGGCTGAGGCACATAACTCAGATTTATTTTTATTTTTTATATTGCAAATGTTTGTATTATACTAGGTTTTAGCGTTGTGTCGTCGATAATTTATAAAATTGTTAATATTTTCAGTTATATTGTCAGTTTACAGAATGTTGCCACAAAATTGTTCCCCCCCCCCCCCCGCGTTGAACTTTTTTGGGGTAAAGGGTCAGTTTCACCTTCTTCTTTCCCGTAGTTTCGCCACTGTAGTGTGTTAAAGTAATTACAACCATGGTTGTAAACATTAGACCGGTTAATGGACAATTAATAGAAATTGTCGTAAAAGTTTCCCCTGAGCGAGGATTGAACCCACAACCTGCTGTTATCTGAACATGTCATTTTGTCTTGGCAGGTGGTGGGATGGGGTGTGGAGGAGACACATGAGATGTCCAGCAACGAACCGCTCCTTGCTATGGTCCCCATTGTCAGTCAAAAAACTTGCTTGGATTCCAACAAAGAATTCCCTAACTACGTCAACGAAAGAACACTGTGCGCTGGCCACAGGAATGGTAAGTAATATACATACACACATACAATGATTTAGTTTTGTTGGTATGGTCAAAATATAGGTATGGAGTCTACATTTTTTAGTTTTTCTTCAGCACTGATACCGGTTAAAGTCAGTGGTAAACTGCGAGGTAATGCGGGGCGGGGGGATACATCCCCACAAAAATATGTTTTGCTGTGATATTTACAGGTAATGCCATACTAATCCACACATGTACAATTCAATCTAATTTAGAATACAGTTCAAGTTTTATTGTTAAAAACACAACACGTATTATGAAATGAAACCCAAAAACCTTAGTTTAGTTTATTTTGGAATTATGCAATGAACGACATGTGTTCTTGCTTACATTTACAATACCTGGTCTGAAACCCTCAAATGTAGAATGATTGTCTCAAAAACCTTACAATTTACGGGGCTGTGCCCCAGACCGGCGAATTGGTTGGAACTGGGAGGGGCCCTAACCCTCTACTAGTCAACATGTTTTTGCGAGCCCACTGTATCACAGTCATGTGATACAAAGATACACTAGCATTACTTTTATTAAATTTATTATTGGTCACGAGACGAACATTGGTCTGGGAGGTATATATGGTGAAAGAGGGGGGAGGGGGATTTTTACCCCCCCCCCCACACACACAAAAAAGGTAAATCGTATAAGGTGACACACTGTTTCAGGGACTGGACCGTGTAGTGGCGATAGTGGCAGCGGTTTGTACGTGGAACTAAGAGAGCCGAATGGAACACACAAGCATCTAATCTGGTATCTGCGAGGGATAGTCAGCCACAACCTAAGAGGACGTAAAGAAATCTGTCACTTGGGCGACTACAGCCTCTTCACCGACGTCTCCAAGTATCTCATCTGGATTAATGGTGTCATGAACGAACCATTTAATCTCAATGAACTGTAGTAGATGGTGATTCTAAGCACAAACGACGATTGATTTCACAACATAAATTGTCTTTACCTAACATATTTTTGTTGCACTTAGGGGTATAACTTGTTAAGTAAACACTCAACAGCCTTGTTAAATAACACGTGCATGAACTGATACTGATGTCTACATTTATTACATTTTTCCAAAATTGCTTACGTCTATTTTGGCAGGAAATAACTATATGTTAAGAATTCACAATTTTGAGTAGAAATGTTTTTATTTCCGTGGCCTAGTCAGTCAGTAGGCCTACATAGCTAGGCGGATTAGCCTAACAATTAGGGGTTTTGTGGTAGAGGGCTGAATTTTGGATTGTATACTCAGAACAATATTACAAGAAAATTGCCTCGAGGAGCCATGAAAAAATCCATCCGGTTAAGGGGGTGGAAGGGGGTGAAAAAATGGCATTTTTCAAATATTCAAAAATTAAAAACTCAAACTAAATTTGATCCTAAGATTACAAAATTATTATATATTGTAGATAAAAGTCCAAATTTTAATAAAAAAAATATATATCACCATATATGTATATCTAACTAGATTTTGCACCCTTTGTCTTTTTTTAACAAATTTACCCACTGTGCTGGGAGGATTAGCCTACCAGTTACGGGTTAAGTGATAGGACCGTGAATTTTGTCTGAAACACTCAGAAGAATGATCTCAAAAAATTGGCCCGAGGAGCCCTCAAAAAGTTGCTTGCTTATAGGAGAAAGGGGGTGTTTACTAAAAGGGGTTGATAAAACTAAAATAAAGAAATCCGTATTAAAATATTATATTTAGAACGCCATATTAATGTGTATTGTAGATTAAGGTCTAAACTTTAATTTAAAAAAATAAAATTTCACCATATGTAAATCTGATCAGATTATGCGCCCTTTTCCCATTTTCATAAATTTCCTCAATATTACGAAAGTGTATCGTGCGGCCACTCTTTTTGTCACAAATTCTCCTAATATTACGAATTAGGACGAAAACAAGATTTTGTGATGCTTTGGGTACATTTTTACTCAATGGACTTTGATCCTATTTTAACAAATTCACTCAATTTTAACGAAAGTGTATCGTGTGACCACTCGTTTTGTTCAAAATTATGCCAATAATAAGAACATCGATAAAAAAAGTTTTTTAACACCTAAGGTACTGTTTCACTCAATGGACTTTGACCCCATTTTTAAAAGTTTACTCAATATTAACAAAAGTCTATCATGTGATGACTCGTTTTGTCTCAAATTATCCTAATAAAACGAATTAGGACGAAAATAAAATTTTGTAATACCTTTGGTATATTTTCACTGAATGGACTTTGATGCTATTTTCACAAATTAACTCAATATTAACGAAAGTGTATCTATCTATCTATCTATTTACTAGGAAAACGCTTAAGTCCCGCCGCGTTGTTGGATGAGCGTAATTGGTGCATTGAGCTGCCATGTGTTACGCGGATTTTCTGTTGTTCTGTGAAAAAAATCATTACTTAGTCGAAGATTTTTTTTTAAATTAAATTAAATTAAATTAAAAATAAATTAATTTTTTTAATTAATCGTAATTTTTAAAAAAGAAAAAATCGTAAAATTGCAATTTTCATAAGAAATAATTATTCGATTGCGCTCAAATTTAACACGAATATATTAATTCATAAAATTAAGGTTCTGTGAAAAAATTATTACAATAGGATAAAGCATGTAGGTGTTATAAGTCGAAGACATTTTTTAAAAATCGAAAAAAATCGTAAAATTGCGTTTATTATACGAAAAAAAATCCCGATTGCGCTCAAAAACGTGGCAGTTCTAGGTTCAGAGATTTCGAAGGCCTCCATAAAATTTCATCGCAATCGGAGTATCGGTTTAGCCGGAATCGTGTTAACAGACACACAAAAATACAAAAAAAAAACATTCCGGATTTTTTTTTCTCCAGTGTAGTGAAATGGAATCTTCGCTTCACTCGCTACGCTCATCCAAAAACAAAAAGCATCTTCGTTGACATTCTACGTTTTAACAAGGCTACGATTTTAATTAAAGCATAAGACTTATTATTCTTAATCATCCGGTACCGACCTAATTAACAGCTAATTAAACCTAACCCAATTAAAGTATCACTCCGTGTAAACTTTGCTAAATGGTGACACAATCCTTTTGATATTTTAATTCTTCGCAATTTAAAAACCATCTTAAGAAAACTCTTCTTTAAAGAATATAAGAAAATTAAAAATTCAATTAAAATACTCTTCTTTTTTAGCTTTTAAGCAACGTTTTCCGAACAGAGTATAATTAGTCTACCCGTGTAACCTAGGCCCTAACTGTGGACCGGTAACTTTTAACAAATTATATTATTTTGAAGGTGAAAAGTGGAATCGACCTTCCTATATGGATGTATATTTCATATAAATTAATTAATCAATGTTAATGTTATCAAAGTTTACTGAAGGTAATTGGTAACAATATCTGGTTATGTAATGCTACGTATCATGTGGTTTTGCACGTGACCTGACCTGACCAATAGGAACGCACGACGCCGAACACTTTGTACCCGGGCGACACAGACTATCTATAATGTGCGGCCGATGCCAACTGCCATTAGATCATCTACACGTGACCTGTCCGGACGGGCCTCCAGTATCTCCATACCAGGCTGGGCCACACTGACTTCGACCCATCATTCGCGTACAAGGTAAGAGTAGTGAATTTAATATTCTACAAACAATTGATTACTTGTACATGTGCATGGAGATATAGTGTGAAGGTACCATTTAACGCAATTATTTAGTGTTACAAAATTCACTTTGATTTTTCTTTCGGACATTTATTATTATTATTTAAGTCCAATAAATTTGGTGATAGTTAAGGTAATATCTCCGTGTATAAAAAATAGCTTTCGATAATCACTGATTAATTTATGTTGTTTTGAGACGAGTTAAATAATAGGCATATTATACTTGTCGAGACAACTTGTTTGGGATATGAACTTGAATGTCTCCTTGTTTTAACTCCAGTGAGTTTGACAGTTGGTGCCACGCGCGTGTTCTCACATCGCAGTCTTTTAGTTTTTCGTAACTGACCAATGAGAACGCTTCAAAACAAGAACAGAGTGTCGGATAAGTAAAACGTTTATGTTGAAATTGTTGTTCTGATGTACGTGGACACTTACCTATTTTATTTTGTTGAAACCAGATCGATATGACTTGTCATCTACGAGATTTCGTTTAGAAATTAGAATTCAATTATTTTGTAAATGAGATTAGATGAGTTTTAGATGAATTTCTCCCCAGAGAAAAAGTGAAATTAACTTTGGCATCTTAACTATTGTCAAAGCTCGAAGCAACATGGGTCGCCACTTTGAATGGGTGTCACTCATTTCATTTGTCGTAGTGTGGTAAGTCTGGGTCACGTACTGTTTAGTTCGAGCCGAAATGTTGTTGACGACTCTTGCTCGCTGGAATACAATCAAGTTCCTCTTCATCCAATACATGTCAAGTTCAGAAAAAGACCTAATCAACGCGAAAAGTGAATTACGCGAACTGTACTTCGTTCTTTTTATGTATAGTAGAAATACGTTACTAACGATCTTGTTTGCCTTCTTGTGCGTAGATGTATTTGTAACGGTTACTATTGTTAATAATATTTAAGTTAAAAATTTCATCATTATTCAAACAATAAACCTTGCATGTTTTTCTTGTTGGTTTCATCTTCACGATTCATATTTACGTTTAGTGGCGTCAAGCTAATATAATTTATTATTATTATTATTATTATTATTATTATTATTATTATTATTATTATTATTATTATAATATTATTATTATTATTATTATTATTATTATATTTTTATTATTATTATTATTATTATTATTTTATTTATTGATCGACACAGACATGTTACAGTTACATTGTAATACATTCATATTCAGTTATAGTGGCACGCAATGTTATGCCTAATGGGGAAAGGGATGTAGGAAACGGAACCCACGTTCCATCCACTTAAATGAGTGTCCTACACTACAACCTTATAAAGTTAAACTAAAAGTAGGGATTGTAATACTAATTTGCGTAATTACTAGGAAGGAACATAATGAAGTAAATTGTAAGCCTAAATGAATTATAAACCAAGGAATTATGTACTATCCTAATGAATGAGCTTGATGATAATGATGAGTGAGCATGTTTATGAGATAACGGGTGATGTGAATGTGTGACGTGAGGTGTGGTATGGGGCCCTGACTTAAAATTTTAAAGGGGCTTTTAAGTCAAATAATTATTTTTTACCACATGATCTATAGCACAATACTACACTAAATTACAGTTTAAAAAATGATATCTTGTAACTGTGATTTAACACGAATTTTTAATTCTTTTTGATCCAGAAATTTGTAAAAATTGGTGTTTTGAGAAATTTCTTAAATCGGCTTTTACCTTTTTCTTTTTTGGTCCACATAGATACTAGAGCATAGTACCAATCTAAAATGCCCATTTTTTACATCGTGTCTTGAAACTGTGCCCAAATATACCCTCAAACACGCAAAAATATGCATTCCAAAATCACACCCCATCTTGGTAATCAGCATATTTTGACTGAACTACTTGCCCAAATTACAAAACAAAATATAAAGAATTTACAGAAAAGGCTGTAGAGTGTAGAGTACGTCAATAATGGCCAATATTTTTTTGGATCAAAATCCTCCAAGGTCACGGGGCATAAAGATCGTCCCCATGTTATTTCTTATGGGAGATTTTTTTACCGATGGGACCTAGCTCAAAATATGTCATGTTTGACAATTTTTTTGGGAGGTCATGGTGGCCCCCAATAATTTTTCTGTTAATTGCTTAATTCATTACTAGTTAGCCTGAATGAAATATATTTTTTGAGTTTAGCGGTTAAATACCCCTTTAACAGATCTAATTGAATTCATTTATCATGTCCTTGATCGTTGCGGGGTTGTCAAAAGTTTAAACAGCTTGATAGAAATCTTTGGTAGGCATTGTTTTTATTTCACATGGCAGAGACTTCCACAAACCGCTGGCTCGGTGGAACAGTGAGCGTTGGTAGCTGAGCGTGTTGGCACGGGGCGCGCGTTGTATGAAGGTAGGGACGAGAGACACGTATTTTATTTACATATCATTTTGAGTATTTAGTATCCAAGAATTTTGGAGTTTTAGGCCTAATGTTCGGCTACCGTGGTTTGTTCGGTTATTAGAGCATGTCTGACATAATTGCTTGACATATTATACGAAAGATTTTGGTAATTATGAAAGATTACACAATGCTAACACAGCATTGTTGGAGTGCCTATTTATTAAATTATCTTGATTGTTTTTATGTTATATGTTTGTTAATGTTGTTTCTTTATAAATTGTTTTCAGTGGAATTGATATTTGGCGATTCGTTGGTTAAACGGGGACGTATCATACATAGGCCTATCAATAGCCAATTATAAATACCATAGTACGGTATGCTATAACAATACACAGATAATATAATATCAATTATAGAAGAGTGACGATCAATAACAAAGATAACAAATCAAATCAGAATGATATCGGTTAAATTACTTAGTAGGTAGACTCTCATTAAAATCTGTTGTTTTTTTCCAAATCAAGTAACCAACATCTTATAATATTATTTAGGTGAAGGAAGAATAAAGAAAAATAGTAAAAAGAGTGAAGTCAAGAAATTCTATTAAAAAGTAATATGCTTCTTTTATCGTTCAAAATATTTTCACGATTGAAAACGAGTTTAGTTTTGTGATGTGATGTGGGACGTAGCTCGGTGCTTGCCTCGCTATCATCAGGGTGACTGGTTCTACTTCTGCTGTGTGTAACGTTACCTGATGTTGTGCACATCATCTACACTCAATAACATAATAAAAAAGCGATGCCCATTGACATCACGCCAGCTGGGCTAAACTATTTATAACGACTGTCATGTAATTTACCCTAGGGGTGCTCAAACCAACACCGCCCTGCTCTAGCCACTGCTTGTGCCGCAAGTATTTGCTTTACTGAAACTGTGATTTCATATTTTTTTGCATTCCATAGGCAATTAATTAATAAACAAATTGCAATAGTGTTTGTTTAGTGGAGAACATTACAGATTGGGTGGTTTTGACTAAAAAGCGGAAACCCTAATCTTTCCTTATAAGTGTGTACCGTTTGTTACAGCAAACACCACATCATGTTGGATGAAAGGAACTTGATTGTATTCCGCGAGCAAGAGTGGGCCCACTTCTTTTCAAGTTCGAGTATCACTGACGTCACATCTGCTGTGAACGTCACCCAGAGCAGCACACCAGGTAAGAGTTATTGTTATCACTCGTAAATGTTTCGCTGTCTGAAAGTTGCAATATATAAATCAATAAATTTGACAAACTCGTAAAATATCTGTGTGTTATTAGAATGCTAACTAACTAAAAATTTTGATTGCATAATATTGTTATTTATTATAGCTAAACTGTTCCTCACATTTCAAATGCCCATCTTTGTTTCCAAAACCCAATCAGGTCATCAACATAACAAATAAGAATAAATTAAGCGAAGATTAGTCTCTGGAAATGTAGGTAGGTAGAGCCGGAGGTCTGGGTTCAAGCCCAGTTCTAGCTGAAATATGTTGTTCACTGTTTTATTGCCAGACTCAGCGTTTCTTCCTCATCTTTTCGTTCCACTAATTTACAGCTCCCTGTTCAAATCTTCCCTCACACTTTTCTACCCACAATCTCCTACACAATCACTCAATCATTTCAACGCTAAGAAACATGTTCCAGATGTTTAACATGTGAGTTGTGTGCAGTGTACATTGTACAGTTCCCATGATTTCTGTCGGCACTAAAATACTTAACTCATCAATTAAACTTGAGCACTAATTATAATAAAATTTTTTAATGAATTGTTTGGGCCTATATGATTATAAAAGGTGAGATTGTAACACTAAAATAAAAACGAATGATGAACGTAACTGAAATAAATTAAATATATAAAATCTCCTGCGATTGTGTTAACACATGTTGTTCTGTTACAGCTGATACCTCGCCCCGCATCGCAAGGAGATTGTTTTCTTCACCAGAGCCCTTTGAAGAAACAGCAACAAAGAAGATGAAGATAAGAATGTGAAGAGGATGATTCGGTCCCGGAAATAATTTCAGCATCAGATTTGAGCTATCCAGGTGTGTTCATAGAGGGTAGTAGACAGTGATTCTCCCTAGGGCCTAGCTTCAACCCTAGCTACAATACACGGCCTAGGCTTAGGCTTAACCCTCCAGTCTGTTATCTGTAATATCACATAGTCAGTGCTCTAATTAGATATTAAGAAGAATACTTAAACAAACTAACATAGGAATAATAAAACGTTTACACGAGGACCTCAGACAACTGAATTTCGAGATCATGAACAGTGTTTGTTGCTAAGATCAGAATAAATTAAATAAATTATATCAAGCCATATTGAACAGGTCTGTTTCCCTGACGTCGTATATTGAAATAACCCCTCGTTGATTCCCAACCTTGAGGCTAGTAGTCAATATTTTATCGATCTGAGTTCACCATGGCCTAAGTGACGACGACACTGTCACCTGTGACCGTGGACCGGCGACCTTTGTGTTGTGCGGGTGAAATCTTCCTGGTAGCCGAGTGGTCCCCCACCCCTAAGCGAACCAGCTAGTTACTGTTGGTCGGTCTCCCTGGCCCTCTGGTGCATGGTCCACTGTGTTGCTAGTACCGTGTCCACTCGCTTAGTCACCATGGTGCGCGTAGAGGGGTACACTGTCGACTACGTAAACCTAAGGTGGCTCAATCGGAGTCAATCCGGATGAGTTTTATTACTTAGAGCAGTACTTAGAAAGTTATTGTGTTGTATATGATAGTAATCTCAACGACGAATGTCATCTCGGAACGTCAGGTGATGAGCCCATTACGAAGTGCTTAATTTCTCTGGTTTGATCTGCTGCCGGACTTAGTGCATTCCTTCCTTTATGGTGGCGTGTATTTTCTTTGGCCAGAGGTCTTACCATTGTATTAAGTATTTCAACAATGGTGTGTTTTTAGCTAAGTTTCAATTTATGCTGTAGCTTGTTGGATGCCTGGTTCTGCTTTGTGTCTCGCTTTGGCTTTCAGGGTACTAGTTGTTGCAGCCCGTTATCAAGAGAATATATGCGAGACACCGTCGACTACATACATCAAGACGGCTCAATCCGGGTGAGTTGACAATGGTCTTAAGTGTCATACTTGAGGCAGGGTTTTGTATGTAAGGTTCTGTGGGATACTTAAACTAACTTACCTAGGAATAATAAAACGTTTATATGAGAACCTCGGACAACAGAACTTCGAGATCAAGAACAGTGTTTGTTGCTAAGATCAGAATAAATTAAATAAATTATCCAGCCATATTGAACAGGTCTGCTTCACAAAGTCAGTGCACTAATTAGATATTAATAATATTCATTCAACAAACTTACTTAGGAATAATAAATGAGGACCTCAGACAACAGAACTTCGAGACCAAAAACAGTGTTTGTTGCTAAGACGAATGAAATGAAATAAATTATATCAAGCCATATTGGACAGGTCTGCTTCCCTGACGTCGTAGCATATTGAAATAATTCGTCAGTGATCCCCAACCTTGAGGCTAGTAGTCACTATTATACCGATCTGAGTTCACCATGGCCTAAGTGACGACGACACTGTCACCTGTGACCGTGGACCGGCGACCTTTGTGTTGTGCGGGTGAAATCTTCCTGGTAGCCGAGTGGTCCCCCACCCCTAAGAGAACCAGCTAGCTCCGTTGGTCGGTCTCCCTGGCCCTCTGGTGCATGGTCCACTGTGTTTGCTAGTACCGTGTCCACTCGCTTAGTCACCATGGTGCGCGTAAGGGGTACACTGTCGACTACGTAAACCTAAGGGGGGGCCTCCAATGGGAGTCAATCCGGATGAGTTTTTTTACTTAGAGCATGTACTTAGAAATTTATTGTGTTGTATATGATAGAAATCTCAACGACGAATGTCATCTGGGAACGTCAGGTGATGAGCCCATTACAAAGTGCTTAATTTCTCTGGTTTGATCTGCTGCCGACTTAGTGCATTCCTTCCTTTAGGGTGGCGTGTATTTTCTTTGGCCAGAGGCCCTTACCATTGTATTAAGTATTTCAACAATGGTGTGCTTTTAGCTAAGTTTCCCAATTTATGCTGTAGCTTTTTGGATGCCTGGTTCTGCTTTGTGTCTCGCTTTGGCTTTCAGGGTACTAGTTGTTGCAGCCCTTATCAAGAGAATATATCGAGACACCGTCGACTACATCATCAAGACGGCTCAATCCGGGTGAGTTTGACAATGGTCTTAAGTGTCATACTTGGGGCAGGGTTTTGTATGTTAAGGTTCTGTAGGATACTTAAACTAACTTACCTAGGAATAATAAAACGTTTACATGAGAACCTCGGACAACAGAACTTCGAGATCAAGAACAGTGTTTGTTAATTGTTGCTAAGATCAGAATAAATTAGATAAATTATCCAGCCATATTGAACAGGTCTGCTTCACAAAGTCAGTGCACTAATTAGATATTAAGAATATTAATTCAACAAACTTACTTAGGAATAATAAATGAGGATCTCAGAACAGAACTTCGAGACCAAAAACAGTGTTTGTTGCTAAGACGAATGAAATGAAATAAATTATATCAAGCCATATTGAACAGGTCTGCTTCCCTGACGTCGTAGCATATTGAAATAATTCCTCAGTGATCCCCAACCTTGAGGTTAGTAGTCTATATTATACCGATCTGAGTTCACCATGGCCTAAGTGACGACGACACTGTCACCTGTGACCGTGGACCGGCGACCTTTGTGTTGTGCGGGTGAAATCTTCCTGGTAGCCGAGTAGTCCCCCACCCCTAAGAGAACCAGCTAGCTCCGTTGGTCGGTCTCCCTGGCCCTCTGGTGCATGGTCCACTGTGTTGCTAGTACCGTGTCCACTCGCTTAGTCACCATGGTGCGCGTAGAGGGGTACACTGTCGACTACGTAAACCTGAGGTGGCTCAATCGGACTCAAATCCGGATGAGTTTTTTTTACTTAGAGCAGTACTTAGGAAGTTATTGTATTGTATATGATAGTAATCTCAACGAGGAATGTCATCTCGGAACGTCAGGTGATGAGCCCATTACGAAGTGCTTAATTTCTCTGGTTTGATCTGCTGCCAGACTTAGTGCATTCCTTCCTTTATGGTGGCGTGTATTTTCTTTGGCCAGAGGTCTTACCATTGTATTAATATTTCAACAATGTTGTGTTTTTTACTAAGTTTCAATTTAGGCCTATGCTGTAGCTTGTTGGATGCCTGGTTCTGCTTTGTGTCTCGCTTTGGTTTTCAGAGTAGACCTTGCAAAGTAAACGGGCCGGCCCGTCAAGACACTCGATTAAGAACACTGAGACGAGTAGCACCGCCCCGTCCGACGCGGCTCTAGCGGAGACTCCATGAGGGAGCTCCACACGCGGCTTCCAGACTTTGCGGGGCGACCTGGCGACCCAGACCGTGAACTAGATCCAGCAGAGTTGACGAGGGCAACAGAACAAGACAGTAAGTATCAGAGTACTAGTATTAACTCTTTCTTTGTTGCGTTTAAATGCTTAACAATATTTTATCACTAGTGAAGGAGCTGTGTCTCTCTCCATGTCCTCTCAATGCGCTGTGCTATCTTACTTATTAATGTTAATGTATCATTGATATTTTAAATTTTTTGTGTATATTTGGGCAACTACTTATTCCAAACTTAGCAGTTTATCTTGCGTACAATGTCGACAACTATAATAAATTCATTATAACAATATATTCAGACTTGTTCTTGCTTTAAATAAGATAACAACCAAAATCAAACGATTGCTCATTATCAGACTCAATTGATGAATTACACACTTCGACTTTCTAAATGTCTAAAATTATTTTGGGTACCCGCACACCACTATAGTAATTTGTTTTGTGTTTTACTTGCTATGTTGAGAATTAATTGTTCTAAAGATTCTAGACCAGGATAAATTTGTACTTATGACCTATACTTGTTCACAGGAAGAGGAGAGCAGGAGAGGTCAACCCATCCGTCAATGAAAACCTCAAGACATCAGAGAAGACATCTGTGAAATCGTGACGAACAATATTAGTTTAAAGTATTTTGATAATTTTAATAAATTCAATTCAATTTAATTCAAATGTTTATCAATTCAATTAATGTTTATTAATTTAATTCAATTAATGTTTATTAATTTCATTCAATTAATGTTTATTAATTTCATTCAATTAATGTTTATTAATTTCATTCACCAATTAATGTCACTACCTGTCACCACTTATCAATTTAATTCAATTCACGTTTATCAATTTACTTTCAATTGTAACTGTTTTTTTTTTGTTTTTTTGTTTTGTTTTTTGTTTTTTTATAATCGTAATCCAACCGTGCAGCATTGTTTAGAATTTGCCTACCTATGTTGGGTAGATCTTTACCTATTCGGCAAATCAAGTTAAGATGTTAATTAATCTCAAATTAATCACATTAATCAAAGGATATTATCTAGTTTGCACTTTCCTTGCATCTGCTTAAGATTCTTGAATCAACGGCGAACTCTGTTATCATAACAATTATGTTTACACAGCACAATACTTCCGTAGAAATGGTTAGAATGTTGTAGTAGGCCTATTTGTTTTGTAGAAGTGTGATAGTAGTAGTATTAGTATAGTAGCTAGTTATAGTTAAGTAGTTTAGTGGTAGAAGTAGCTAATATTAGTATTGTTAGTATAGTAGCTATAGTATGGTAGCAGTTTAACTTGAGGCTGGGGCCCCAGCTTCAAGATTGACTTGCTCGAGGTGGAAGAGTATTGCGCTGTTGATACATAAATTATAAGCTTTACGAATTAATAGACACGACACAATGATGCACGGTTTGATTACGATTGAGGCGAGGAATTGGGCGGCTAATATGGGGATGGAGGAGGCCGTTTAAAAAAAAAACAAAAAAAAGTGTAATGTTTACTGCTGCAACGACACTTTGTCAGTTATCTGATATTATGGCTTTGTTAGCAGATAAGAATTTTCAAATCACATTCTTTTTTTGTAAAATTATAATTGTATTGAAGTGATTCAAGCACGTTTTTCAATTTTTTCAAATACGCAATTAAGTATAACACTATAGTGAATGGAATAATTTGAAACCTGGCTCAGTAGAAAATCAAAACAATTTTACATTTAAATCTTACTGATCCGTCACACAGCAAATATTTCCGCTTCAAAATAATATTTTAAAAAATCTTCAGTTTCACCAAACACACTAGTATATAAACACAACCATCAACTTTGAATGGTGTGCAAGGTGGAACTGAAATTTCAAATTAGTTTGAGAAAGGTTGAAAGAAAGCCTGCTCAGAAAAATTTGGTAAAAATTGTTTTGATGATTTACTAGAGCCAGGGTTCAACTCTATTCACGAAATTTTTCCTAGGTAGCGGATTTAAAAAAAAAAAAAAATCACGGTTGATCACCTTAATCTATATAAAATACGTACAATTATTAATTAATTTGTGCAGGCTTTCAAGGCCGAATGATGTTAGAATGTACCTCGTGCCTAATTTATAGTTTAATTAAAAATATTTGACGTTTCGTGGAGATTGCATCCCACTTAAAAAAACTTTTTCAAAAACGTAACAAAGTTTTTTAAATAAACTATGTTTAAAGCACTCTGGCCCTAATTGTTGTCCTTAGTAAATAAGTGTTACCCTCCTTTTTACTGAATGTGATGACTTAAAATAAATAAATACATACAAATAATCTCTGCTTTTATGTTATTGGCTTGATCATAGTGAATTATGAAAATGTACGTTTTATTATAAACCACAGATTTTAAAACTTTAAACCAAAGATATTTATTCAGATAATGAACAATATTTTTTTGTCTTTTTCAGGATTCCTGTTATCTTCTTCTGTTTGCAGCCTTAAATATACTATTATATAAATAAATAAATAAAATAAATAACCTTGGTTTTAAGATTACCAATTGTGTGATAAATTAAAATGTATAGCCAGGTTTAGAATCATCTTGAACACGTGTTCTATTTAAGTAAAGTAATTGACATTCTCCTGAACTTAAGTACAAGGAACAAGGCACAAAGAATAAATATCTGTATCTAGAGTTGTAAATGGGAAGATAAGTTATTATGGTTGTCCCCTTAAGACTGTGAACATTCATTATCATATTGGTTCAAACTAAGTTCCTATAATGTTGATTATTCATATTATAATATGTGTTTATTTAATAATATTTACACCTACTGTTTTGTATTATTATTAATACATAACTTTGTAAATAAATAAATTAAATGTAATGTTTGTAACATAAATGTTATGTTGGGTATTTTAAATGACTTATTGAAATGTTTTTTTGTTGTGTATGTTGTTGGTCACTAATGTGATCGGGCCACAAGAAATACTAAATCCAAATCATTCAAGTCTGACCTCTAGTAGGCCTTCTTATTGGACAAATCCTTGTTATCCCTTGATGAGTTCCTACCCCTCCACTTGAGTTGGTGACGTACGTTTTAAATAAAAACAATATTTATGTATTTGTATATTGTAATTGATATTTTATTAGTTCGTATTAAAACTTGTGTATTTTGATTTTGTAGTACCATTGACTGGTAGCAAACAATAATTCAAGAGTACGTAGATGTCCTACAAGTAGGGTCAGTGTTTCCCATAAAATACCGGTAGTAGCCGCTTGCCCAGGCTATTGGGCTAACAAATTAATTAAAATAAATATCCACAGCCTACAAACACTGCAGCTCGATGGTAATAAAATTGAAATTTTGTCTACGCTCATCCAAAAGTTGTGTCGTATATAGCTAATGACTTGCCCCTCTACCCCCTTGACCAGACTTTGTTGGGGGTGGTGGGGGGTGCATTGCCTACCTAGTTTCTACACAACTAAATGTTCCCAGTATAAAACGGTGCCACATAAAATAAAACATTGCTTCATCAATTGAGTTATACCCAATAAGCACAAAGGACGATATTTTACTTCGATCCAATACAACAATGTTGTACTATTGAACTATTGATTTCATACTTTGGTTGTAATATGTTTTGTTATTTTATTTCTTTATGTAAACATGTTCTATGTATTGATTAGTACGCTGGACCCCAGTGATCATACAGTGTTAATTGTCCAGCTGCCAATACACATTGAATTTATCATTGTTGTACATACGCCCAACTAAAGTCAAGTAGTTTTGTGTAAAATGGTGTTACTCTTTTTTGATGAATTATCCTAGGTGGACCCGACTTTACTATTTGATAAAGGCACGGATATTATAATTATTATTCTAGGTTGCTCTTTTATATAAAATCCAGACAAATCGTCATATCGGGATAAACTTTAAATGGGTCATCTCTTTTTAAGTTATAAGCCTACAGATTTCTCTCTTATGGTTTCGAGTCGGCAATGCGGTGTTAAGTGATTGATTTCCATAAAAATATATTACCCATACGGGAGTGTTTCCTCATAAATTAAATTGAAAAATATACCTTCGCTCATACCTGCTTTAGGTAATGCCACTATAAATAATGTTAAGGTGGTCAGTTCAAAGGTATCATAATCGTTGCAGTACTGTTCCAATCTATTCAGAACTATAATGCACCAACAATTTAAAAACTATTAAGTTTTACCGTCTTGGTAGCTAAGGGGTAAAGCACCGACCGGCAATCGGGAGTCCGGGGTTCGATATCCCGCTGACATGGATTTTGTAATTTCTGGATTGAAAAGCTTTAGATGCGTGCGGTTATAGTTGCGTAGTGAAAGAAAATGTTCTAAAGATAACATGGAACATTTTATCATGGAGTTTAAATAGTACTGTGTCAAACTATGGTTCCTACACATTGCAGCAATTATTAAGCGAGCGAAGCGAGCGTTTCCATTTGACTCTGCCGGAAAAAATAGTCACTGGTTTTTTTTTTTTTTTTTTTTTTTTTTTTGTATGTCTCGCGATAACGTTCGAACGGAGGCTCGGATCGAGTTGAAATTTTCACCATCCGCAAGCTTTGTTCTCGATTGAATGCCATTAGTTTTGTGGCAAAATCGTTCAAAAAGTTAAAAAGTTACATTAAAGTTAATCGAAAGTTTTTTTTTCAAACTTCACGGCGACAAAATCTGAGATGGCCAAATCATTTAGAATGTCCGTCCGGTCACGAATATGTTAATTTTATTTTGATCCGATAAGTAGTGTAGATGGAAATTACATTATAACAAAGTACGGTTACCATGGCAACGGAAAGTCGTGCAGCTTTTTTGGCTCATGATAGCGGTCGAACGGAGGCTCGGATCGAGTTGAAATTTTCACCATCCGCAAGCTTTGTTCTCGATTAAATGCCATTAGTTTTGTGGCAAAATCGTTCAAAAAGTTAAAAAGTTACATTAAAGTTAATCGAAAGTTTTTTTTTCAAACTCAACGGCGACAAAATCTGAGATAGCCAAATCATTTAGAATGTCTGTCCGGTCACGAATATGTTAATTTTATTTTGATCCGATAAGTAGTGTAGATGTAAATTACATTATAACAAAAGTAACGTTGCCATGGCAACGAAAAGACGCGCGAAGTTTCTAATGCACTGCCACCTAGAAGTAATCAAAATACTTTCGAGGAAGCAGTCTATTAATTGTCAACAAAGAGTTTTAAAAAGTTTTCCCAAGGAGTCAAGGTCCTCTAGATGGCGGTGGATTTTAAAGTAAAGATTTAAACACGGGTTTACCCAAATACCTTGGCAATAATAAATAATACTGGAAACGCGAACGTCGTAAATTTTAAAATTTAAAAAAAATGTACAATGTGGGTCTAGCTATAGCACGTGCTCGCTTATCAACGCGTCCAACTGAGCGTTTCCTAGTAATAAGACTATTGTGCATGACATTTTAAAATATTTTTATCGAGTTACTCTTATGATTCTACATTTATAAACAGTTTCAAAACAAAATTTGAAGCCCGTTTGAATTTGATTTTTAAAATATGAAAAATCTTGTTTCAAAAACGACGTTTTAAGTCCGCACTAAAACTGTGACGTAACTTCCTTAAAAATATCTTTGGAATAGCAAGGGCTTTGGATTACCCCTCGACAACTTCTCGACAACGATAAAAAAAAGGCTGTGGAGCAGTTTTAACAAGCTCTAACGTACTCTCTCTAACTCTAAGCTAACTTAGACTTGCCACGTTTTTGGGTACAATCGAAGAAATATTTCTCATGAATATCGTACTTTTACGATTTTATTCGATTTTTCGTGCGATTTTTTCGTGACATTAAGGCCGATTCTGACCAAACGGGTGGGGCTACAACGTTCATATTTCACTTGGACATTAAGGTTATGGTGATGTAGTACCTTTTGAAAGAAAAAGTTGAAAAAGTTAGCCAGAATCCATAGAAATAAAGGTTTTAATATGAGTTTTTTTGAAGTATACAATAACAATTAACAAGGAACAATAGAAACTTGACAACAATCACCTACAATCCATTCAAAAAGCACTTGCAAAGAAAAAGTGGTCCTACGCAAACTAAAAACTTACCTAAAAGCTCATCCATCAACGCGGCGGGACTGAAGCGTTTTCCTAGTTTATTTGAATATGTATTTTATTCCTTCTTAAATCACACAAGCTAGTTTACCATTGAAATCATACGCATGAACGCATCCTCTGTGATAGAACTGTAGTCTTTCGAAAACCTTCTCTGGGCTTCGATGCTGATTCTTGGAATCTATTGTAGAACGTCTCTAAAAGGTAACGTCTAGGGTATAGTATAACTGTAATGTATCCAGATAATGTAGGAACTAGGTCTGAGTAGGCGGTACCTATATTCACAGGCCACGCCTTTACTTCCTAAGTTTACCAGTGGTATGAACTGCACCACAGCAGTTCAAGGTTGTACTAACTGTATGTGTACTAAATAGTTTTGGTAAAAGAAGGGGCGTTTTCCCGACGCCATTCCTCTGTGGTTCCTTACTGGGGAAACATCTACATAACTGTGCATAACCATGTATCAAGTGTATTATGTGTATCTAATAAATAGTTAATATGAATTGAAGCATAATTACTACCATTAGGTACTAAATCCTACTACTACTACTACTAGTGGTGTGCAAGGACACCACAGTTGGCGACGAAGGTAAATGGAAGGTACAGTGAATATTCAAAACATAATTTCGAGGCCCTAGGCCGTGCTCTAGGCCTAGGCGAGATACGACGCCATTTGACAGGTGATTTCGTGATTTTCACAATGTCCAAAATTGGGTCATTGGGGCCTTATGATGCAGCAGAGGAAACCTGGACTGCATACATTGACAGGTTTGAAAATTTCGTAACTTGCAATAAAATTGAAGACAATTTGAAAAAGAGCACTTTTCTAACAGTAGTGGGAGCAAGAACATACACATTGCTTCTTGGGTTGTGTGCCCCCGACAAACCCAAAGATCTAGCATACAATGAGCTAGTGGAAGTACTGTCCAAGCACATAAGTCCGGCTCCAGGGAAAATAGCGGAAAGATACAAATTCTACCAAGCTGTCCAACAGGATAACGAGTCGATCCAAGATTTCGTAGCTAGAATAAAAAGTCTCACTACATACTGTGGATTTGGACCAAGGATAAAGGAAGCTCTTCGAGACCGTTTCGTGTGTGGTCTACGTTCCGATAGGATTCGAGTTCGTCTTCTAGAGAAGGGTGACCCCACATTCGAAGACGCAGTAGCCCTAGCAGCCACGTTAGAAGCCGCGCAGAAGGATGCAACAGCCATGGGGAGGGAGCGTCCAGCCGGTCTACATCATCTAGGCCTACAACCCCGAGGGAAGTTCATGAGCAAGCCAAAGCCTACAGCCCGATCGACAGCAGCACCCGCAGTGGTACCCAGTTCCGGTTCTTCACAACAGTCGGGAGGTATTTCAAAAAGCAAATATCGATGTTTTTCATGCAATGGAGGAAACCATACTAGAGATAACTGTAAATTCAAAAGTTATGTTTGTAATTTATGCAAAAGGACAGGGCATATTGCCAAGGCCTGTCGTAGCCAAGCTAATAATAGAGGAACTAAGCCAACGCAGTTCTTATCTATGGCAGATACACCAGTGGATAACCCCTGGATGATTCTAGTGTATTGTTCCAATTGAACTCAAAGACAGATTGTATGCCTCCAATAATTGTGCCAGTAATTCTGGAGGATAGTTTAGTAAGCATGCATTTAGACACCGGTTCTGCAGTAACCGCAGTCTCTTTCAAATTCTTTGAACAATATCTCAAGCACCTTGTATTCCAACCATCGAATTTAACTTTACAAACGTATGCCAAGCATAGCATCACACCTAAAGGAGTGGTGATGGTAAAATGTAAGGTTAAAGGTGGACAGGTTCATTTCTTTACCATTACAGGTCATTGCAAATGGTGGTCCTCCTATTCTAGGCAGAGATTGGTTACTAACCTTGTTTGGGGAAAATTGGATTACCGGATTGTTGAATGTGCAACAACATGAAGGCGAGCCTCCACAGGCTGGTACAGTACATTTCAGTGAAGTAGAGCATAATGCAGCATGGAAGCATTAATTGCAAAATTTCCTAAGTATTTCAGGAAGGGTTAGGAACATTTACTAAAGCTAAAGGTAGCTTACATGCTAAAGAAAATGCTATACCCAAATATTATAAAGCTAGGCATCTACCGTATTCATTACGACCCAAGGTAGAAGCAGAGTTAGAGAGATTAACTAATCTAGGTATTATTACGCCAGTGGATTATAGCGAGTGGGGTACTCCTATAGTTCCAGTCACCCAAAGAAGATGGCAGTGTTCGCATATGTGGCGATTTTAAACTAACACTCAATCCCGTGTTAGAGACTGATAGATATCCTGTTCCAAGGATCGATGACTTGTTTGCAACGCTACAAGGCGGTCAGCAGTTTACTAAATTAGACTTGACTATGGCCTACCAACAAATTGAATTAACGGAAGATTCTAAAAAGTATGTAGTTATTACTACTCATAAAGGTCTGTTTAGGTACAATAGGATTCCGTACGGAGTATCGTCCGCACCTGGTATTTTTCAAAGAATTATGGAACAATTGTTAGCCGATATTCCAGGAGTTAGAGTATTTCTGGATGATCTCCTAGTTACAGGTAGAACACGACAAGAACATTCCGAACGATTGGAACGAGTTTCTAGGCCGATTAGAGGAAAGTGGTTTCACAGTACAGCGAAGTAAATGTCAATTCTTCCAAGATTCTGTGTCATATGTAGGACATACCATTGATCGGGAAGGGTTGCGTCCCTCTCGAAAGTAGATGCAGTTATTAATGCACCATGTCCTCAGGATATTTCACACCTACGAGCCTTAATAGGTCTTGTGACATTCTACAGCAAGTTCATCCCGAACATGGCTTCTTTGTTGAAACCATGGTACCATTTACTGGAAAAGGATGCGGAATTCAAATTTGATCATAACTGTAGGGTGGTTTTTGATAAAGTCAAGAAAATCTTGTCATCTAATCCTCTCTTAACACACTACGACCCTGATAAACCCTTAAAATTGGTATGCGATGCTAGTGCGTATGGGTTGGGCGCAGTCTTAGTGCATGTTATGCCAGACAATTCGGAGCAGCCGATTGCCTATTGGTTCCCGCACCTTGACCAAACATGAAGTTCATTATTCGCAGATTGATAGAGAAGCCCTAAGCATCTATTGGGGTGTACAAAAATTTTTCAATACTTGTATGGCAGACATTTTCTACTGGAAACTGATCACCAAGCCTTGACGATTATATTCGGTCCTAAACGTGGTATTCCAGTGATGGCAGCCAGTCGATTGCAGAGGTATGCATTCTTTCTTTCTGGTTTTTTCATTTGACATTTCGTATGTTAAGTCTCGCGATAATGTAGCGGATGCATTTTCGCGACTTCCTCTCAAATGTACAGAATCTGCCGATGCAGATACTTCCTACATTAATTTTGTAACTTCTAGTAACTTACCAGTGTCTTGCAAAGACATAGCAAAGGAAACGCGAAGTAACAGTATTTTATCGAAAGTGTACAATTTTGTAGTAAGGGGTTGGCCAGAATCAACTACAGGTTTAGCACCGGAGCTAATGCCCTATTACTACAAACGTTTAGAACTTTCAGTTGAGCATGGAGTTCTCATGTGGGGCTATCGAGTGATTATACCATCCAAATTTCAAGCTCATTTCTTAGCCGAACTACATGACAGCCATTTAGGAGTAGTGAAAATGAAGGGACTTGCACGTACGTACTTTTGGTGGCCTAACATAGATAAACAAATCGAAGAGTTAGCTGCTTCTTGCATAAGTTGTTTAGCTCACAGGCCGTCACCGGAAAAGGCACAGTTGCATGTTTGGGAGAATGTAACAAAACCTTTCGAACGTGTGCATCTTGATTTTCTGGGTCCTCTTCATTCAAAACTGTTTCTGGTGTTAGTGGACGCATATTCCAAATGGGTGGAAATTTTTGAAGTTCCATCTACCGCGGCGGTCCATACTATTCGAAGACTTCGTTACCTCTTTGCGCAATTTGGTGTACCCAAATTAGTAGTATCAGACAATGGTCCTCCATTCCAGTCAGCAGAGTTCAAACAGTTTTTGCAGTCCAATGGTATTCGACAAAGTTTTTCTCCTCCATATCATCCCGCTACCAATGGATTAGCCGAAACACATGGTTCGAACTTTCAAATCCAAAATAACGTCCATACTAGAGTCTGGATCCGATTGGAATCAAGCTATTTCTAAGTTCCTTTTGTTGTATAGAAATACGGTTCATTGTACAACAGGGGAAACTCCGGCTAAGCTATTTCTCAATAGAGTATGCAGAACTAGGTTAGATGCGATCTTCCCAAGCACATCCTCTTTTCGTGAACAGCAACAGTCTAAGCAAATACAGAATGCACATGGTTCTAGAGTAATGTCCTTTGCAGTTGATGACAGAGTGCTGATAAGGGATTATAGAGGTAATCAGAAACAGAAATGGATTCAAGGCAAAATACTCCAACAGTTAGGTCCAGTCACGTATAAAGTTTATGTCCAGGGAGAGGACATAGTGTGGAAAAGACATGTAAATCAGTTATTAGCTGATCGGAGTAATGTTGTAAGAGACCCGCCGTATAATGCGGAGAGGGAGATTGAGGTACAAAGTAATATTGAAAATGTACAAAGTGATGATGAGTTAGTGCAAATGCAGGAAGGTGAACAGAACACTTCTCCAAGTCAGGATACAGTGGTTGAGTTGGTTTCAGATCAGGGAAAACCCATAATTACGTCACCTCCAGCCACCACTACTCCGGCCTTGGAAAAGCCTTCTGGGCCAGGGTTTGAGAAACGATACCCTGTAAGATTAAGAAAACCCAAAGTACGGTTTGATGTGTAACAATGAGTATGTAAGAACTATTCTTGTAAATTCTGTATTATAATAATATTCATTATGTTTCGTTATGTTATCATTTGGTGCCTACCGAGTAGCCAGTAGGAGAAACCATTAGTATGTAAGAACCATTCTTGTAAAATTTCTGTATCATGCTGGTATTCATTATGTTTTATTGTTTCTTCCTGTTGTTACCCTGCTTTGAAATTAAGCCTAGGGGAGTTGTAATGTATCCAGATAATGTAGGAACTAGGTCTGAGTAGGCGGTACCTATATTCACAGGCCACGCCTTTACTTCCTAAGTTTACCAGTGGTATGAACTGCACCACAGCAGTTCAAGGGTTGTACTAACTGTATGTGTACTAAATAGTTTTGGTAAAAGAAGGGGCGTTTTCCCGACGCCATTCCTCTGTGGTTCCTTACTGGGGAAACATCTACATAACTGTGCATAACCATGTATCAAGTGTATTATGTGTATCTAATAAATAGTTAATATGAATTGAAGCATAATTACTACCATTAGGTACTAAATCCTACTACTACTACTACTAGTGGTGTGCAAGGACACCACAATAACGTTATGAGACACGGTTGAGAAAGAGGGAGGAGAAGGACATGTTTTTTAGTGGAAGTATTGTGATCACCACGTCACGGCGTCAGTGTAACGTAGTAACAAGAGAAACAAGGGTTTATTAAGCGAGCGAAGCGAGCGTTTCTATTTGACTCTTCCGGAAAAATTAGTCACTGGTTTTGTTTTTTTGTTTGTTTGTATGTCTCGCCATAAAGTTCGAACAGAGTCTCGGATCGATTTGAAATTTTGACCATCCGCAAGCTTTGTTCTCGATTGAATGCCATTAGTTTTGTGGCAAAATCGTTCAAAAAGTTGAAAAGTTACATTAAAGTTAATCGAAAGTTTTTTTTTCAAACTAAACGGCGACAAAATCTGAGGTGGCCAAATCATTTAGAATGTCCGTCCGGTCACGAATATGTTAATTTTATTTTGATCCGATAAGTAGTGTAAATGGAAATTACATTATAACAAAAGTAACTTTGCCATGGCAACGAAAAGACGCGCGAAGTTTCTAATGCACTGCCACCTAGAAGTAATCAAAATACTTTCGAGGAAGCAGTGTATTATTTGTCACCAAAGAGTATAAATAGTTTTCCCAAAGAGTCAAGGTCCTCTAGATGGCGGTGGATTTTATCCACAAAGTAAAACCCAAATACCTTGGCAATAATAAATAATTTTGGAAACATGGCCCTGTGGACAGCGAACGTCGCAAATTTTAAAATTTAAAAAAATGTGCAATGTGGGTCTAGCTATAGCACGTGCTCGCTTATCAACGCGTCCAACTGAGCGTTTCCTAGTATCCTTCAGAGGGCGAACCGGGAGAGGAGTGCATCGATGACAGTTAAGGCCGATGCACAATTGCCCGGTAACGAGAACGGGAACGGGAAGACGCTAACGATAAGGGCTTCGATGCACAACAGCCCGTGAAGCAAGCCGACGGGAACAAATCAAATAATAAGTGTGTTGATTATATTTTGTTATTTTGTTATTCCGTGCATGTTTATTTAATTTATTTCGCATATTACTAGCGTATAAACCACTGCCTCCTAGATGTTCGTCGTGGCTCCCGACGAACATCTAGGAGGCAGTGTTCGATACATAATGGCGTTTTCCATTGGCCGCACTCAGGTCGCACTAGTGCGCCCTAGTGCGCACTGTATTGCCACTTGTCTTTTCATTTGTTCAGTTTTGTAATGTTATTCAAGTGGAGGCTGACAACAATGACATCTATGCACTCGCCGAGTGCATGCCAATGGAAAACGCCATAACAGCCATCTGACCTCGATGTCTTTCTTATGTTCATTAAATAAACTAGGAAGCTTCGCAAACGCTTTTTTTAGTCGCGTTGATGGATGAGCTTTTTAATTATAAAATGTTAATTTTAATTTTTTAAAATAATAATGAAACATATTAACACGGCCCATACAAAGCAATCATTAGGTCTGTTGGATCTTTGATTGTTTGTAACAAGGCTGTGAGTAAGATATAAAATCTCCTGTGATCATACAAGGCTGTGAGAAAGATCTAAAATCTATATTTTCGTGCTATTTGGGCGGATTCTGACCAAACGGGTGGGGCTACAACGTTCATATTTCACATGGACATTAAGGTAAGGGTGATGTATTGACTTTTGAAAGAAAAAGTTGAAAAAGTTGGCCAGAATCTATAGAAATAAAGGTTTTAATATTTAACACCTCAAAAAACTCAAATTAAAACCTTTATTTCTATAGATTCTGGCTAACTTTTTCAACTTTTTCTGTCAAACGTCAATACATCACCATAACCTTAATGTGTATGTGAAATATGAACGTTGTAGCCCCACCCGTTTGGTCAGAATCGGCCCAAATGTCACGAAAATATCGCACTAAAAATCGAAAAAAATCGTAAAAGTACGATATTCATGAGAAATATTTCTTCGATTGTACCCAAAAACGTAGCAAGTCTAAGTTTAGAGATTTCGAAGGTCCTGTCAAATTTTCATCAAGATCGCATATGCCGTTTGCCCGGTAGAGAGCGAACAAACAGACGGAAAAACAAAAAAAAAAAAAAAAAAAAAAAAAAAAAACATCGAGCTAAATTTTTTGGGGGGTCGGTGAAATTGAAGTCTTCGCTTCGCTCATCCAATAAATAATAAATAGAATATTTTTTTATTTCCGAAACGATGTTCTTCTTATATATTGAACAGCTGCTATCGACTATAATGTTTTGAATATTAATTATTTAATACTATGATAACCATAATGAAGTTTTTATAATTTAGTTATAAGTGGTGTTTTTTATTTATACTAGGAAAACGCTAAAGTCCCGCCGCGTTGATGGATGAGCTTTTTAAAGGTTTTAGTTTGCGTGGGATATCTTTACTTTTGCAAGTGCTTTGTTTTGCTGCCTACGCATTGAAGGTGAATGTTGTCAAGTTTCTTTTGTTTCTTGTCAATTGGTATTATTTACCGTAAAAAACTTGTATTAAAAGCTTTATTTCTATGGATTCTGGCTAAATTTTTCCACTTTTTCTTTCAAAAGGTACTACATAACCATAACCTTAATGTCCATGTATAATATGAACGTTGTAGCCCCACCCGTTTGGTCAGAATTGGCCCAAATGGCACGAAAATATCGCACAAAAAGTCAAAAAACGTATATTAAAAGCCTTATTTCTCTCGATTCTGGCTAACTTTTTCAACTTTTTCTTTCAGAAAGCAATACATCACCATAACCTTAATGTCCATGTGAAATATGAACGTTGTAGCCCCACCCGTTTGATCAGAATTGGCCCAAATGGCACGAAAATATCGCACTAAAAATCGAAAAAAATCGTAAAAGTACGATATTCATGAGAAATATTTCTTCGATTGTACCCAAAAACGTGGCAAGTCTAAGTTCAGAGAAAACGAAGGTCGTGTCAAATTTTCATCAAGATCGCATATGCCGTTTGCCCGGTAGAGAGCGAACAAACAGACAGAAAAACGAAAAAAAAAAAAAAAAAAAAAAACACCCGAGCTAAATTTTTTGGGGGGTCGGTGAAATTGAAGTCTTCGCTTCGCTCATCCAATGAAATTTGGGAAATTTGTAAAGTTTGTCGCAGATTTCGTATGAGTTATTCTTTAATGAGTTATTTAAAAAATATTTTTTACTTTCTAGAAACCAAATTAACATGAAGTAGTTAAGGCGATAAGAGGCTAAAGTGTTAAGTAACTTCAACCACATCAAAATACAATTCAAAACAATACAAATACGTTATACAAATCAATAAATACATGAACAAGTACTATAAAATTAAAATTTTACAACAAATACAACTAAGAAAATCTTGAATAACATAAGTATATTTAAAAAAACGGCTGAAAGCCCAAGATGAACGAAGAAAAAAAAATCGAGGTTATAAAATAAAAAACTGGTGAAAAGTTGATAAGGTGACAAAGAGTGATAAATGAGTCATGTTGGTAAACTGGCATAAACTGTCGCTTTAAATAATTGAAGTTTCATATGGTTGAAGCCAATTTCTGTATTAATGGCTGATAATTTGTTGTAGGTGTCTTGAATTCTGTTAATGGGGTAAATTTTAAAAACATTAATACAAGCACATTACAAATTAAGGGTTGCTGACCTTATTCAAACCCGCATATATATATATATATATATATATATGTTTGTTCTTAAGTTTTCGCGGACGTATTGTATGTTGTAATTGTCTTCCGGGACATTCCGCCGCTTGTTTGAGTTTGCTGCTACAGACCTTTGTCTGTCGCCTGGCACTCGACGTTTCGCCAGAATCACATCATATATATATCATGTATATATCATCATATATATATATATATATATATATATATATATATATATGTTTGTTCTTAAGTTTTCGCGGACGTATTGTATGTTGTAATTGTCTTCCGGGACATCTTCCGGGACAAACAAGCGGCGGAATGTCCCGGAAGACAATTACAACATATATATATATATATATATATATATATATATATATATATATATATATATATATATATATGTTAGCACGTAGGTTTTCACGAACAGTCATAGGTACATCCAAATTTGGTTTTAGGGTTTTTGTTCGTGTATTTTCTCTTCTCTCTAGCTGGCCTACACAAGGACCATTGTCAGCTGGTCGACGTTTCGGCTGAATCACATCAGCCATCATCAGGACGAGACCCTTACAGCTCCGAAAAAACTACTGCTGCTGCTTCTACTGCAGACGTGAACACAAGCTAGCTGTACGGAAAGGTGAAAAGACGTCTTCTCTTGCCCAACACGTCGCAACAACGGGTCACTCTATCGACTTCGACAACACACGTGCTCTGATAAGAGAAGAGCACTTTCGCACACGAGTGATTAGAGAAGCAATAGAGATACACAAACGCCCCCACACGATGAACAGGAGGGATGACGCACTCGTCTTGCCAGCATCTTGGAGACCTGCCTTGGTGTCACACTCAAGACAACCTCAACACCCCCAAACTATGCCCATGCCCCCTAATGTACAGTGTATCACCTCGCCGCAAACAATAGATGCGGAAAAATACACAGGTCCGACTACACGTAGCCGAAGCCGTCTGGTTTAATGTTTGTTTGTTTTTGCCCGGGCTGAGTCGGGCTGCGTGCGCAATGTGTTTACGTACATTGAGTTGGAGAGTATATAAACCAGCAGAGTTGTTACGAGAGGTCATTCCCACGTCTGCAGTAGAAGCAGCAGCAGTAGTTTTTTTCGGAGCTGTAAGGGTCTCGTCCTGATGATGGCTGATGTGATTCAGCCGAAACGTCGACCAGCTGACAATGGTCCTTGTGTAGGCCAGCTAGAGAGAAGAGAAAATACACGAACAAAAACCCTAAAACCAAATTTGGATGTATATATATATATATATACACAATATATATATAATATAATAATATATATATATAGCCTACAACAGAACATATATATATATATATATATATAACAAAATGGGTTACAAATACATTATAAATTAAAATATGATGTATCCCCTCACTTGCTACCCCTACCCCCCTAAACCGTTGCGTATTTTCGTCTGGGCTCAATAACCAAGACTTTTTAAATCATCATTTTAAGTGTGTGGTCAAAATCTCACGTTTCTATCACTAAACTCCAAAATTTTTGTTTTGGAAATTACAGAAACGAAATTTTTGGTTTCATTTTGACAATTTGTAATCCATACAGAAACAAGAATCTTTCTAAAAAGAGTCTAGTAACAGTAGCTTATTGTTTTAGTTAAAATAACCTAAACACAAGTTAACTGACTACACACATTTAACAAGTCGTAAGTTTTATTTCTCAGCATGAAAAGCAGGGAGCGGATAAAGGGACGACCCCCCCCCCCCAATGACCAATAGAAAAATGGAAATTTTGAATTTCATTATTTATTCATTTTTAAAAAGACGTGATATTTCAGTTATGTTATTGATGGTTTTCATTGAAAATGGAGTCGTAAGCGCCCAATTTTGTGTGATTGTGGAAATTTGACGGTCGTTGTTGTTGTTGTTGACGTTTAATATGCCATGGTAATCTTTTTCACGAAAATCTACATTTTTCATTAGAATAACGGACTATAATATACACAATTTTACGTTAAATGCATTGTAAGTAAGCTCGACATGACGACACAACAAATTGACGCACACAAACTACATTGTTTCGGTACTGCATTCAGACCACCACTTTTTCTAAAACGCACCAAATGCACTCTAAAAACCGTTTACAATTTTTTCGCCTGCGGCGCTATAATTGGGGGGCTCTGACCCCATGCCCTCCGTGCTTCGTCCCTTTTCCACGGATGTTCATGCACGCGCAAATCGCCCCTCCCCCCCTCATGATAATGTCTTGGTTCCGCCCCTGATGAAAAGTCTGTAAAGTTAAGTTAAGAAGTGTGAAACAACCAAGATGTGGTCGACGATTGGCCAACCTCCCGACAAACAAATGCCATGAGGTAACATTCTCATATCACCATCCCAGCCACAGTTACATCCGGAACATGGAGATCTCATCCATAAAACGTTGGTCTGTTGTCCTTGCAACATGTTGTGGCTGATCTGTGTTGTGACCGTGTTGAGCGAGGTCACAGGTCAACAAGCACCACAATGTAAGAGACCAATCTTCACTTACGTAGAGCAGAGAGGTGAGAGGGTGGGCTCTATTAGGCTAGCTGACCCAGGAGGGACCGTGGCTTTGGATGTGTTGCTGTACACTGCAGCACAGCTGTCCACAACACAGGTAAAGTAGATAGCATATTATGATTGGATGAGCGAAGCGAAGACTTCAATTTCACGGACCCCCACCCCCAAAATATATTTTTATTTTTGGGGGTGGGGGGGTGTGGTGGGGGGGATTTTATCTCTTTGTTCGAGCTCTACTGGGCAAACGACATATGCGATCTTGATGAAAATTTGAGGGAACCTTCGAAATCTAACTAAGACTTGTCACGTTTTTTTTTTGGTACAATCGATCAATTAATATTTCTTATGATTATCGTACTTTTCGATTGTTTTCGATTTTTATGAGATATTTTCGAGATATTTGGCAAACAGCTAATCCGATCTTGATGAAACTTTATGGCAACGTTTGAAATAACTGAAATGATATGTTATGATTTTAGAGACATTTGAAGAAATATTTCTCATAGAAATCGTACTTTTACGATTTTCACCCCCAAATTTTAATACGATATTTTCATGATATTTGGGTCAATTCTGACCAAACGAGTGGAGCTACAACGTTCATATTTTACATTGACATAACGATTATGGTGATGTAGTGCCTTTTGAAAGAAAAAGTTGAAAAAGTTAGTAAGAATTCGTAGAAATAAAGGTTTAAATGTAAGCCTTTTATAGGTGTTTATTTAACAAGTAATATCAAATAACTATGGAAACAAAAAGTAATGAGATCCCACTTAAAAACGTAATCATTGTACAGAAATATTTTAAAAAACGCTCATCCATCAACGCGACTGGAAAAAGCGTTCTTAAAGCGGCCTAGTAATAAAATAACCTTGTTCAAAATCAACTTTAGCATAGTTTTCGATTGCAACTTCTCATCATTTGACTCTCATTTATACATTCGGCTATATATTAATGTTTATCAACGAGGAAACAGTTGCACAAGAAAGTTAACCAATTGAAAATCACGACCCAAGCGCAAGATTTAATATTTTTCTTGCGGTTGCGGTTTGTCTGTGGTTTTCCTCTTATATTTCCGTCCTGCTTGTCTTTCTTCGTTTTTGAAGGGCACACTTAATATTTCTTAATATTCTTAAGCAAGCTGCACAGATATGACCCACTGTTAATTAATGCATATATGGCTCTAACTAAAAATAGGAATTCCTCCGAAATTGGGATAGAATGACCGAAGAGTTTTTGAAATTTTGAATCCTAGCATTCCCCTTTTGACTATCAGTTAGTGTCAGTAACAGGAATCAAACAGATAACAGCCGAAGGATGGAGTATCTTGTTTGCAGCGCATTATCTTCATCTATCGTTCTGTTTATGTTCCTGATTCGATGGACGTAACCATGCGTCCGGTGTCCCACATAGACTTTTCGGTTTAGAATGTTTCAAGACTTGGGGAAGTTTTACTACTAGAAACCCAAAGCTAAAACCTTTAAACTAAACCTAAAAACTCATTAAACCAGCAATTCCAGTTTATGAGATTCTTCAACATCAGTCTGTGTTGCTGTTCACAGGTTAGGTTCAAGTATTCATATTCCCTTATCTTCTTGACAGTTTATATGGATGGTAGTAGTTTAAAAACCTTAAATCTTATGTATTTCAATGTGGGCTCAACCTAAAGATGTCTCTGTTTTCCGTTTTCAGAATAACCGCGGGGGTGTTAGTTATTTTTCGCCCACAAGACCAAGTAAAACTCTCCGATTCTTCGTTCGACTTCCCAGTCAGAACCCGTTGTCACAAGTGGGGAGGATAACAGTCAACGGACGAGTCTTGTGCGAGAGTGCAGGTACGGTATGTGTGAGCTTTATCAGTGGCGTAAGAACGGGGGGGGGGAGGGTTAGCAAAAGTCGCAAAACTTTATTTATTTATTTTATATTTTTTATATTATATATATATATATATATATATATATATATATATATAATATTTTTTTTATTTTTATATTTTTATTTTATTTATTTATCTACGCTCATACATTTTTGTCTACCCTGTGGTATTTTGATCCCCATGTCACGCTTTAGCCGCTTGCGCAGAATAATATTCACAGCAAGTTCTAGTGTTGATAAAAAATATTATCTATAATGTGCAATGGCAAAAAAATCACCATGAAATTTATAAAAGAAACATAATGCAATATCAACTAAAAATCTCCATTCCAAAACTGGAAATTAAAACCTTGACATTTTGTATGGTAACCAAAGTTTGATATTTTGTGATAATTACTATATCAGTAAAAACGATGTTTTGCTATCATTGCATTTTTTGTTATTGTGGCAAAATTCAAATTAATTTGATTTTAATTTGACAAATCTGTAAAACCACAGATTACAGCGTTTTTGAAGATGAAAAATTAACATACAAAATCAAAATGCCATTTTTTGGTATCTATAGCTATTTATTGTGCATATTGATCAAATTTTAAAAAAGGTTGATTTTGTTTTATTACTCCAAATCAGATGCCATAACTTACTATAGCCTTGATCATAATCGCCTTTTGGTTGAGGCACAGACTCTGTGTCTTCAATGGGATCGAAACCTGACATTTTATATTCTTTCAGCCCCGCAAGGTGCCAGAACTTTGTCGACGTCCGTGTACTCCTTCACATTGCCAAGACAAGGGTCTAGTGTGAACATAGCAACGCGCTTCGCCACACAAACACAGTCGTCACGCATGGTATCTCGCCCAACATTACAACCCTCTACGGCTCCCAACAAGGACGAAGGTAACAAGTAATTTACCCACCGTACGTATACAATATACAACCATGGATTTTCGATATGCATCGCCTGGTTAATTCGTGTACTGTGAAACTAGCCACGAAAAAACAAAATTCGTCAAACATTGTCGCCATTTTCGCCGGTTTACACAAATGTTTACCTTTTTGATGGGCTAAAATGGCCGCCAATATTATTGGCGCTAAAAGTTTATGCCTAAACAGGAAACGAGAATCACAGACGCACCGCCCCATGATGTTGCAGGTCCAGTAACGCCAGTTACTATTCAAAGTCCATGATACAACTATCGCTTTTATTTTGCCCATATTTTTAGATAACTTTTTAAAATAAATTTACATAGACATTATAACATTAATTTCATTATTGTATAACGTAATTTGAATGAAGATATTTAAAATAAGCAAGTAGGTTGCATAATGTATTTTCTTATCCATCATCACTATACACGCTCTTTCACTTATACATGCACTGGAAAAATAAAATAAATTTCAAAATGTGTTTTAAAGCGCAAGTTACCATCCATTACATAAGTAACATAATTTTAAGTTATAAAATTGTTCTAAAGATTGTGAATTTATCCACGGTTGTACGGTTCAATATTTGTTAAATGTGGTTACAATTCAAATCAACATTAATATAATAACAAGGGTTACACCTTTAAAACTTGGCACTGCGGTTTATACCATGTTTGACAACATGATTCTATTGATTATCGTCGGTATCAAAAATTGCTTATTGCAGTTCAATGTCTATCGTACATTTTTCTATAATACATTTTTTGTCTTGTTACTAAGTAGAGGCACAATTGCATTTGTGTTTGTTGTGGAATTGTTTTAATCCTGTTTTGTAAATAATGCATACATTTTAAAATACAATTAACTTACGTTTGTGCAATTGTGAATAAGGTACCTTATTTTATTTTCTGTCCTAAGTAAATCATTTTTTTAACTGAATAGGACAATTCCGTCGAATAAATCAAAATCAAAATACAAAACATAAAATAATTACATATGAAGTTCAATATACGGTATCATTCTTGTGTTTATTATCAAAAAAGGAAGTTTATTGGTAGACTTCAGCCAATATATAATTAACATATACATGCCTATCCGAAATTAAAACAACGTGTGTCATTTTAATATTTGAATCCAGTAATAATGCAGAAATATTCATATAGATACCGCAAAATGTACTATAAAATTTTTAAAGGAAGGGGGTTGTGGAGGAAGTAATTCACTTTTAAAGTTGTAAAGAGAAATTATAATTTAAGCATTTGTAATTTGAGCTTGCTTTTTGACATTTTTAAGCTATTAATTGACTAAAACACAATACAAAATTGTTGTGTAACTGCAAGATACTAAAAAATGACTCTATCTCGATGTTTAGGTTGTCTTATTTGCTCACCTGCGATGTGTTGTTGCAAGGTGTGTGCGGGATACCTGTCATACCCAACGGACTGATATTTGGCGGCAACCAGACCCAGAGGGGAGACTGGCCTTGGATAGCAGCTCTGTTGTTGCGGAACATGCAGTTCACGTGCGGCACCACCGTCATAAGCAAGCACCACGTGATTACAGGTATGACCGAAGACTCTTAACAGGGCTCGAACTAAACACATAGGACACACATGGCGAAATAGTGAAATCCATAATTATACTTTTGATAAATATATAACATGAAAGAAACATCGATCTGCAACAAATAACCTTTCAACCAACCAACCAACCAACCAACCAACCAATCAATCAATCAATCAATCAACCAATCACTCAGCCTGGGCATTCCTCTTTTCTCTGTTCGTTTCCTGCTAAATATCTTATTAAATACATTGCTAAATAAATTGCTAAATATTTGGGTTATCCAGGAATTTTGTGTTTTGCGTATACACAATTGGATTTTGAATACTCCAATAACTCATATTTTTAGAAATTTGTACTTTTACTTTTTTCAATACACAAGGCACCAGTTTCTTACCAAGGTCAAAAACATTAAAAACCAACAGTTTTGAATAGCATTTACGTTAAGGTATCCTTCTATTTTACATACATTTACATATTACATCCATTTTTTTCGAACTTATTTCAAATCTAGTGTCACTTCATACTAAGAGTGCCCTGCTATATACTGGCTAATTAAAAAGTTAATTTTATTAATTAAAAAAGTTAACTTAAAAGTGTATAACGAAATAATTGTAATTGTAATTATAAACCTAGATTCTTATCCTCGGTGAGTTGATTGTGAGTTTAATTCCAGCTGCTCACTGTATGTTCCACCCTGATACTTACCAGCAGCTGAGCACATCTGAGATCGTGGTTGGAGTGGGGAAATATGACTTGTCGAAATGGGACGAGAGGAATGTTCAGTATAGTCAGGTAGGAAGTTATTTATAAAAGATTTAATAAAGTCTATCAAAAGGAGCTTGAAAATGAGTAGGAGAGATAAATTCGTGATTTATTTATTTAAAGGGTTGGCTTGGTCGCTTTGGTTTACTGTCCCCCACTGAAAGTCAGTTATATGACTGAGTGGGTAGACTCTAAATACGATTTTATTTTATTTATTTTGTTTGTTTGAATGAAATCGAATCGACAAAAAAAAGAAAATTAGTTGTAAGAGTCCAAGTGCCATAATCTGATAGAAGCGATGCATTAGAATGATTAGAAGATGCATGTTATAATCTCAAGATGACATGGATAACGATCTGAGAATAGTTCTACACACATAACAAAAACTTGTAGAAATACACCCAAACCTTACACACTCAAAAGGAATGAGATCTAAAAAAAAGGGCCAAGCTCATCTACCCTTCCACATAAACGTACAGTGTCCCATAACAGCATCCTCGAAAAGCTTTTCAAAATAGAATTTGCGATTATTAATTTAACGTAATAAACTATCAAAGTTCTTTTTTTGTAATTAATTTAAACGTAAACATGCAAATTCTATTTTGCCAAGCTTTTCGAGGATGCTGTTATGGGACACTGTACGTTTATGTGGAAGGGTAGATGAGCTTGGCCCTTTTTTTTTAGATCTCATTCCTTTTGAGTGTGTAAGGTTTGGCTGTGTTTTTACAAGTTTTTTGTTATGTGTGTGATCTCATTACTTTTTCAAGTTCCATTACAAAATTATTTGCTAAAATATAATATTTTTATCAAAGTTGATTTAAATTCTATGGTATTAGCAGTAACAATATAGGATGTAAAATATCTAGACCCGGATTCATGTACATCCTGGGTATAGGTGGTATAACCATGGTATAACGACGGTATAAGGACTGGACCCCAATTCTTGAGTTCGTGGGAGATGAGTTGAAAACGCAATTTGAAAACGAAGTCGTTTTCGGTTTTCGAAGGAATTGGTTTATTCTTGAACGGTATCGTGGAAAACGTCATGGGTTGTGAGTTGGTTGAAAGGGAGTATCACGAAATCCAAACACTTTAAAAAGATTTGCGTATAGCAAAGAGCTCGAAAAAGTTCTATATTTATTCTAGATGGCAGTGCCTTCATAAACGCTGGCCAATCGAAAGACAAGTTGTATGAAATGATTTGATTGTTGCAATTATGTAAACAACAGTTGAACAAGTTCATATCAAAACAATGTTGTGCTGGCATAGGGTTGGCTAGGCTTGTCAAACATGTAATGTAAGTATGAATTTTACTAGTCCTATAGCCAAATGGAAAATTTAGACCTACACTGTTGTATTATAAATAATTTTCTACATCTGGGCCTAGGCCAGGGACGGTTTCTGATTTGTTTTAGAGAGTATAATGACACCTTTTCTCGTTCCACACAAAGAAGAAAATTTTTTAAATGTCCGCCATTTGTTTACGTATCGCACTTTCCCGCCTAACTCTGCTTTTTACCGTCAACAAGTGTCAAGTAACTATGGTTACTTGTTGATTATATGCCAAGTGTTTAAGGCTTATTTTAAAACCTTTATTTGGAAGCCTTCCAACAAACTTTTTCAACTTTTTTTTTCAAAAGAGACTATCATTCTATAAACCCTTTAAAGTCCATGTAAAATATGAACATTGTAGCCCCACCCGTCTGGTCAGAATCGCGGGCCGACGTATTATATGTTAGCAGTAGCTAGCAGTAGCTAACATCCTTAAAGTGATTTTGAGCATGTTTGAAGACATTTTTCACCAAGAAGGAATGGTCGTACCCCAATAAAATTTGGCATGTGTTGTCAGGTACCTAAATCCCCTCGATTGTGATAGTTTTCAAGTTCACATCACGTTACATGACGGCTGGGTAACACCTCGAAATCACCCCAACTCTGCTTGGTGTATAAGGTGCTTGAGTGTGTAGCGCACCGCGGCTTGGCTGCGGCGCCCTAACGGGCACCTAGATGAATAGATTATTTGGAATCTCATAAGAAAGTTACATAATAAAGGTGCATGTGTGCAACGTGAAAGTGCAATAATGTGAAGATCAGACATAGCAGGGGGGAAAGTGAAAGAATAATTCTTTATTTTAGTATTCTTTATTATTTTACCATGTTTCGCAAGAATGGCACTTAGAAATGTCATTGTATAAGAAAATGAATATCTACGTATATTTTTCTCTTTAAACACTCATGACTACAGCGCGGGATGAAAGCTGGATTCTTTGGTTACAGGTTCAACGTATTATTATTCACGAGGAATTCATCAAAGAAAAATTCAGGAATGATATAGCAATCCTTCGCCTGGATGAAGACATCACCTACACTGTGTACGTCAGGCCTATCTGTCTCTGGTCTATGGACACCGACCTCAAACACATTGTCGGTAGAGATGCGATTGTAAGTCACCACGAGCATGACACTTTGACCATATTACAAAGGTGAAACAATTTTAGAGTAGGTCTGGTTTAAGATCATGATGCTTTTGGACTATACACTACTCAAAATAAAACAAAGGTTACGTTATTTCAAAGGTTATTCAACCTTCTTCATCAGGTTTTTAATGACAGTTGAAACAAGACAACAAAATGGGCTTTAAAACCAAACAAACAATGCCAACTAAACAAAACAAATTGCACCAAACCACCAAAGGAACATAATAATAAATGTGGTTGTAGTTGTTTTTGTAACTAAAAAAATTTATAAAATTTACAAAAACAAACAAGAAGAAAAAAAACATTAGGGCTTTTTTTTTACAAAAATTTCCAAATTCCGGAAAATAAATGCTGGGTTTGCCTTATCACATTTTTTCTAACAGACATAAATGCAGCCTTTTTAAATTTAATTTTTTGTGGTTTGGGCTTCTGAACAAAAGGGATGAGTTGTTCCAACCAAAAATGGTGATTTTATAAACGCTCTGCAAATTATTTTTTTTAAAACTAAAAAAGCCATAATGTTTTTTTCTTGTTTTTTTGTAAATTTTATAATTTTTTAGTTACAAAAACAACTAAAACCACATTTATTTATGATTTTTTGGTGGTTTGGTGAAATTTTGTTTTTAGGGGGTTTCTCTTATCAGATATTTGAGGTCCGTTGAAATTTTTTTGTGATAGATTTTTGAGAGTTGTATTTTTTTTTTCCTTGTGAAGCACTGATTCAAAAAAGTGATGGTGGGGATCGGGACACGCGCGGGGGAAAAGGGGTAGGGGTGGGGGGTTAAAATGTCAAAATTTTTGTAAATTAATCAAATATTTTTCTCATTTTTTCTAAAATTAAAAATTTTTAAAATTTTTAGCTTTTTTAACATATTTTTAACTTATAAAATTCAAAAATCATTAAATTGCCCGCCCATATTGGATTCAAATGGCAAAAATAATTTATTTTTTAAAATTTCCGCACAAGTCGTGTGGGATATCAGATTAAAAGGTATTTAACGTCTCAATTGGATAAGAGAAATGTTTTATGGTCATGGTTACACCAAAAGTACCAAAACGACATGATTTGCTTGTAGACCAGTGTCCCCACCGATTTCTTCAAAAAAACATTAATTTTTTGTTGCCCTTGCCAATATAACTAAAATATTGCAATGGCAAAATAAAAATTTAAAGTATTTTTTGAAGAAAAAAACGGTAGAACACTGGTCTACATTTAAAAGTATGACATGCATTATGATAAAGTGAAAGACATCCAAAAAATTTTAAATTCAATATATTTTTTCCAAAATATTTCAATACATTTGATTTAGCACAAAAACATTTGATAAAATTCCAAAAAGTTCTTAGGGCCCCCAAGGATGTCACACATTTTTGGTCTACGATTCATCATCATCTTAGTCATCCCAATTTTTACTGGGGGTATACGAGGGTTCGCCAATCCCATTGCCCCCAAATCAAAAGCTTGATAATGAGTCTTTGATAGTGGGCTAGTGCGTTGATTCGGTGGCATTTTTATGCCTTATACGCTTTTTTCCCCAAAAAATAAAAAAAAAACAAACAAAAAAACACCATCGTTTTTTACGTAGAGTCTTTTTTTGGGTCCAATACACGAGCATAAGATTTTTCAAGGGCCCAACTTTCTTTCCAATAATTGTTTTTTTGTTCCACCTAGGAAGCAAGGGGTTTCCCGGACATTGTCATCACATTACAAACCCGTTCCAGAATTGATCTTAGATTTTTCCAAAAATGAACAGTTAGTCAGCCCCCGAAAGGAAATGCATTCGATAAAGCAGCAACTCTTTTTGGCCCCATTTTCTTTAGAAATTTTTTGTATTGAAAATTTGGGCGGGTTAAAAACCCCTTTTTAAAACCAGATAAGAATGTTTCTGGTGTTTTGAATATCGATGTTAAGCCAACACTAGAACGTCAGCGTCAGGAGTGATAATAGTCAAGGACTGAGTCCCTTTTCGGTTGCATGAAGGCAGGAGAATGATTTCGTGTCGGCCTCTTCTTGAGAAATGCTTTTGTCGACATGAAGTTTAGGGGCTTTTGCAATGTTGCGGAAAGAAACAACACATTTCATTCAAGTCTGTAGCCATTTTTAATATAACTTTTACTCAAAAATTCTGTAATCGAATATTTTTTTTTGAAATGGGACAAAAGTTTGTTTAGAGGGCCCGTTTTTATTATTGTGTGCAGGTTCTAATTGTACTGAATGGGGGGCTTTCCCAGTTGCCGTTTGTTTCTTGTGAGTTTTTTTGCGATTTCTCAACGATACGTATCAAATACAACAGGGACCTCTGAGAAACTCCCATACTTTGAAAAGACTTTCTTACAAAACTGATCTGACAAATCTGAAATTGTATGGTGTCCTTTGCAAGCTTTAATGCGTGTTTTTTCTGCCATTCCATCTACAATCCCAACTGATATTTCGGGAGTTGGGATTATCATTTGGATTTGGAGATTCGCTGTATCGTCAGCTTGCAGTTCTTTGGATGCGTGGTCTTCCAAATGATGCGTTAGCTTCCTTTTGATTGAACGTGGTTCATGGTCCATTCATTTCCAAACATACTGCATGGAACAGCAGATAGCGTGTAATTTACCAATTTATTCTTTTAGATTTTTTTTTAGAGAATGACATAGAACAAAAAGGGACGATTGAAAAGCTTCCTGTCTTCTTTTATTGAACAACACCCTGTTTGGTTTTTACTTTTATTTTCTTTGAAAAAGTCTTACACAGTCTCAACTTGTTTTGTGGAACTGATCCCACAAATTAACAGTCATAAATGATACGTTCACGAACAAATTTCTGATAGTGCGCTAGACCAAGGTCTGGCACTTCATGCAACCCGAAGGAGGGACTCAGTCCTTGACTATCTTCACTCCGGACACTGACGTTTTAGTGTTGGCTAAACACATCGATATTCACAACTCTAGAAACATTCTTATCTGGTTTAACAGAGGTTTAAACCACGCGAATTTCGATACGAAAAATTTCTGAAGCAATGGGACAAAAAAGAGTTGCTGATTTACTCGAAATGCATTCTCTTTCTGGAGCTGACATTACTGATTCATTTTCTGGTAAATCTAAGATCAAATTCTGGAACAGGTTTGTAGATGCTGATGACAATGTCCTGGAAGCCCTTGCTTCACATGGTGGAACAAAAACAACAATTATTGGAGAAGAAACGTATCGAGTCCTTGAAGAATACATTATGCTCTGTGTACTTGCGAATGCCCAAAATAAATACTCTACGTGAGAAACGATGGTGTTTCTGTTGTTTGTTTATTTTTATTTTTTTTACGAAAAAGCAAGTATAAGGCATAAGAATGCCACCGACTCAAGGCAGGACACCACCATAACTACGACCAAAATCATCAAATGTGACAAAAAAAAGTTTTCTCTCTCATTAAATCGATAAACTATCTTAAATATATAAAACAACGATATGACTTCCATATTAAAGTTGCATTTTATACCTATTTAGGTTTTTTTGGCCGTGTGCGTGGTTTCTACCGCCCTAAAATCACTCGATTTTTTTTTTTTACATTTCGATTATAAATTGGCCATATGGTTACCCATTGTCAATATATATATTTTTTTAATTATGGTTCAAAGCCACAATCTTGGGTTATAATGACTTCCACACGATATTTTCGATTAGTATAGGGCCCCAAAACTGAATATTAGATACTTTTCTTATCATTTTTTCATGTCAAACTTTAAACTTGATTTTCTATTACTTCATTTTTTGTGACATTTTACTACATGAATTTTGATGTAACTTTTTTAATTATATATGGATTTGCCTAAAAACTTTTGTGCATGTAAACAACACCATTATCTTTGATTTAAAGGGTCCTTTTTTTGATATTCGATTTCTAGCTTGAGATTCAATGTATTAAACATTTTTTTTATATATTTCTGAATTTTTATTTGTTTTGACAATTCAAAAATTTATTCTCAGTGCACCTTTCAAAAAAATAAAAAAAGGATCCTTAAAATCGAAGCTATATGTCTCCTCTTTAAAATAAGCCACTACCTGAATTTTTTGGATCATTATTGAAGACAATCGATGAAAAGTGCCAACTCATTGATATTTTTAACAATGAAAAAATAAAAGAAAAAGCGAAAACAATGGTAAAAAAATAAATTAAAAAAAAACGAATAGTTTTTTATTACATTTGAATTATAATTAACAATAGTACAAATTTTCAAGAGTTTTTGTTCATAAACATAGAAGTTAGGAATTATGGTGGTGTCCTGCCAGCTGCACTACGCCCAGCTATCAGAAGAGCTCATTATCAAGCATTGATTTGGTGGCAATCGGATGTGGCGAACCCTCGTATACCACCAGTAACAGACTTTGGATGGACTATAGATGATGATGAATCGTATGAGCCAGTAATGTGTGACATCCCTTGCGTGCCTGAAGAACTGTTGAATATAGTACGATGTTCTTGTGCTAAATCAAAATGTATTGAAATATATTGGAAAAATATATTGAAATTAAATTTTGTTGGATGTCATTTCACTTTATCATAATGTCATGTCATACATTAAATGTAGACCAGTGTTCTACCGATTTCTTCAAAATATACATTAATTTTATGTTGCCATTGCCAAAATTTTAGTTATATTGGCAATGGCAACATAAAATTAATGTATATTTTGAAGAAATCGGTAGGACACTGGTCTACAAGTCAAATCAATGTCGATATTGGTACTTTTAGTGATAACCATGACCATGAAACAGTTCTCTTATCCATATTGAGACGTAAAATACCTTTAATCTGATATCCCTCACGACTATGTGCGGAATTTTAAGAAATCATTATTTCCGCCATTTTGAATCCAATTTGGCGGTCAATTTAATGATTTATTGAAATATATAAGTTAAATATAGTGTTAAAAAGCTAAAAATAATTAAAACAATTTAGAATCGTAGAAAAAATGAGAAAAATATTTGATTATATTTACAAAATTTCGACAATTTAACCCCCACCCCTCACCCCTTCCAGTCGCGTGTCCCAGATACCCACCATCACTTTTCTGAATCAGTGCTTCACAAGGAAAAAAATGATACCACTGTCAATACTCTATCACAAAATTGCACACGGGATTAGTTAACAAAACCCACTATATGTTTAGTTGGCATTGTTTATTTGTTTTAAAGCCCATTCTGTTGTCTTGTTTCAACTGTCATTAAAAACCTGATGAAGGAGGTTGATTAACCTTTGAAATATCGTAATCTTTGTTTTATTTTGAGTACTTTGACCATATCCTCTTGTAGACCAAGTTTATTTCCTAACACCTTGGAGCAATGCTATAAGTGCAGCCAGGTATTAATTTTTAATTAACTCGCACTCGCTCCACATCCGACCCCCCCCCCAAAAAAAAAATATCAACAAATTTAATTTGACAAAAAATAAAATACAAGTTGTCGGGTATTGGCCAGGAGCAAAAAAGCTGAAAAAAAACACAAAAAGCACACAGCATGTTTAAAATATAAAACAAATGATTTATTATAAGATAAATGCAAAGTTACAAAAGTTTCCCTTGGGACGTACGGAATTGCGTGCGATGCGTTGATTCGTTTTAAAACCGGTACACACTTCGTTTTAATACGATTTTCAAATATACACGTTGTTTTGAAATCGGTTCTGTGAAGTGTCCTAAAAATCTTAAATGCGAATTTGTTTCATTTAGGGGTATCTGTTAAAATGTAATACCAGGCCACACATTAGCATTGCCCTAAAGTTTTTTAGGAAAAAAAAACTGGTAAATATCCTTGGTCTACAAGAGGATATGTTACGATACCAGTAAACATGGCAGAATACACTTCCCAGACACTTTTAACCTGTGTCATGACAAATACACGTTTACCCATTTTTAAGATCATTGTTGAATTAATAAACAATGTTGTGACCCAAATTATAACGTCATGTTATGTCGGCTGCTTGAGATATATTAAACACAAAAGTTTGTACTCCAATAAAATGTTTTAAAATATTCACTTAGTAATGGTTTAAATAATTGTTTAATTAAAATTCACCACACCGTCAATATTTGGACTTAGTGAGGATTCTCTCTTGTTCGTGTGTGCAGGTTGTTGGATGGGGCCTGACTGAAGCTTTTAAGATCAATGACACGCCACTTCAAGCCCAAATCCCAATCGTCTCCCAACAGACCTGCAGAGATTCTCACCCAAGCTTTAGCGAGAACATGGATCCTGAACGGTCTTTCTGTGCTGGCACCAGAACGGGTAATTTACTCTGAGTAGATCATTCATTGTTTTGACCTTTGCACTGACATTTTTTTTTGTTGTTGTTGTGAAGATAAGTTTTTCTAACGGTTGAACAACAATGTAACATTTCCGAGCCTTAGTAAGAACTGCCATATTAACATCTTAAAATCGACGTTTTATTTTTCCGTTTCCCCATGTTATTAATTGATATTATGCCCTCGATTTGAAAATGAGATTTAAATGTAAAGAATCATAACACGCACGCTACGAACTACACAAATTATGACATGATCATTTAACCTACAAGTACATTTTAGAGTCGCATTGAAGATATGGATGAGCGTGTTTTGGTGCATTGTACTTTCTTCCTCATGCATTTTCATTTCGTTTTATTTCTAGTTAGAGCATCTAGGGCTAAGGTGTGCTTATATTTATGTATATACCAACAGCATAAGGCTTTCAAGAAATTAAAAATGTTAAAATATTGTATCAGGATTAAAGCAGAGGTTTGCTGGAATCGTGCGAATAACAACGCAAAAAAATGAAAATAAAATAAAAGAGGCACAACATAACATCCAAGTATTTTCCTCAAGCTAATTGTGATTCTGCGTACTCATTGGTCTCATTGCCCATGAGATGAATTGTTTATGTAGGTCTCCGATGGTCTTCACCCTGTTTCCCCCGCTTTCAGGCGTAGGACCTTGCAAGGGAGACAGCGGCAGTGGCCTAGTCATCCAGGCCCCAGACAAGACTGCGAGAGTCCGATGGTTCCTAAGAGGAGTCGTCAGCTACAACGCGCCCGGGAATTGGTCCAAGTGTCACTTGGACGGCTTCAGTCTCTTCACGGACGTCGCTAAATTCAAGACTTGGATTGAGAACTCATTAAAGTTAACATAGAAAGTTTTATTTTCAATAAATATACCCTGATTTTATACATTGGAGTTATAGGTAGTATTTGATGCATGTGTAAAATAACTATTATTGCAGGCATATGCCGAATCACTTCATTTTTGGCAATGGCATCCTATGTATCACAACCTATTCCCGGGTTTAATTTCAATAACACATATTATTGATTCAGTATAACAGCTGTATAATATAGGCTACTATGGTATCATAAAATCACTCTCACAATATAACACATGAATTGCTACCTTCTATCGAGCATTTTGTCGGTCATTACTGCATTAGAAATTATATTGAAATAATAACATTCCTGCGTTTGGAATTAAATATTAAACATAACACAAACTTCAGAATTTTTGCTGCATTGTGCAATTTGGTTGATCGGGAATTAAATTAAACTTTGTTTTACAATACTTTTTGTTTTTGTTTTTTTTGTTTTTGTTTCTTTGTTTCTTTGTTTCTTTCTTTTCTTTCTTTCTTTCTTTCTTTCTTTCTTTCTTTCTTTCTTTCTTTCTTTCGTTAACGTCTATCCTATTCAGTTAAAAAAACTGATTTACAAAGGAGGTCAACAACATTTGTGTGGTTATATTTCTTATACACCTAACCACTTGATTTCCTCCAGTAAGTTACATAGTGCATTGTGCAAGCATCCCTTTCCTCAATTGAATACAACACAACTATAACGGGTATGGAGTAGGTGACCACAAGAGCCACACAGGATAATCCGGTGCCAGCACGGAGGAGGAGAGTGTACACCTCTTACACTTGCATTCTGTCTAAAGCGCGACGTTGCCATGCAAGTAGGCAGCATGTTGTTGTGGATGTTGCTAATCGCGACGACTCTAGTCGTACGTATCGAGAGTCAATATAGAAACACAAATCCGTGCAGTCCACCACTTGTCGAGTACGTGAGAAACGACTACGGAGGGAACTCTGGTCTTATCACCGCGAGGAACACAGGGGAAGGATATTCCATCACCGTCACGATTATCACGCAAGGAGGATCTAGCTTTGGAGGCGGGGTAAGTTGATGCAAAGAATAGTGGTTATGACAGTAACAATATTTTAAACTTCAAAAGATTTGTGTTTGTAAGAAATTAAAACTGAAAAAATCTCAAGAGAAAATTTCTCTATGCTAGATGGTAGCGCACACTAGGGGTTGGATTCCTGTGACTGTTTTACCCTGTAAAACACGTTTTCCTGTTCACATACTGGAAGAGTTAATTTCCAAGAATACAGAACCAAACAAACAAACAAACAAACAAACATTGTCACCTCTTTCTGACTGGAAATTGGTTCAGGCTAGCACGGGGTTAAGGGTTGAGGGTTAGGGGTTAAGAGTTGCAGGACCACGGCCCCGTTTTTTTTTTGTAAATTTTGATTAGGGGCGCGTCAATCGTTCAGTCTTATAATGCGCCATCCCTTTACCCTAGGGGGTTTGGGGAGGAATGGGCAGGATTCTCACGTCGCGGTCGCCTCTAGTTTCGAAGAGTAATAAATAACCCTTCTTACTGGCTGATGTTTGCGTGATGGACTATATCTATTAAATCGCCTCTTACGATAAGCAGAGACATGCTCTGGGTCAATTCTACCCTGGACCCAGACGGGGTCAGGAAGTTAAGTCTTTGAAAGAGATCAAATTATAATAATTAATTAATAATAATTATCATTGTAATAGAAACTACGTGCAGGCTAGTGTAGTTAGACTGATCTTACTACCCTGACCTCTTTGTACTGTGTATTCAAATCTTCCACTTATGTTGCACAAATATTAAATTAATTTTTTATAGACTAAGGACACTGTCCACACTAATAAATATTTGTCACTTAATAATCTATGCATTATTCTCTATGAAAAGTCTTCATTAAGCCTGGTAAGAGTTTTATTATTTTATCGTTTCTTATATAAGTTAAAAATTATGGATGCAGATTTATACTTGGATTAAGGTTCACTTCTAAATTACATCCACAGCAGTTATTTCACAATATTTTGCACTCATAACTTAAATACTTAAAGTTGTTATGTAACATAGCCCTCTAAAAATATAAACATGTCTAGTATTTTCCAATGAAGAAGTTTGTCGCTAAGAAATATATAACATTAATTTGGTATTAATTTGAACAAAATGTTATTATATATATTGATTTAACTTATCGTCAAATTTCCAGTAAGACCGATAGGATGCAGACGGAACGAGTTCATGACAGTAAGTTATTCTCTATTTTTTAGTAAATGAAACGTAATAAATTTTTTCGAAGATGTATTAAAGGATTTAACTTATAGATATGGTACATTCATGACTAAATACGTAATAATTTCCTTATGAGAATAAGATATTAGCCGTTATGATTGTATACAGGAAAAATGCTTTGCACAACAGTCGAACGGATGCGGACCAACTATCGCTGAATCCGCCATTTTGAGGTTTTCCTCTATTCGTTTCCCGTTCAAAGAACAACATGTAGATGGGTCGGGTTAATAATATGGTTTTCCATTTCTGTGTCATACGGAGTCAAATGTTTCATTACTAGGGAGCTTCGCAAACGCTTTCTCAGACGAGTTGTTGGATGAGCGTGCTTTTAAAAAACAAAAAAGCGTTAGATTGAGATTTTCATGAGAAATAATATTTCGATTGCTCTCAAATTTCACACGAATATATGAATTCATCAAATTAAGGTTCTGTGAAAAACTCATTACAATCAAATAAAGCATGTAGGTGTTATAAGTCGAAGAATTTTTTTTTACAAAAAAAAAAACAATAAAACTGCGATTTTCAAGAGAAATAATTTTTTGAATGCGCTCAAATTTAAAACGAATATAATAATACAAAAAATAAGGTTCTATGAAAAAATCAACAGAACCGGATAAAGCATGTAGGTGTTATAAGTCGAAGAATTTTTTTAAAATAGGAAAAAAATCGTATAATTGCGATTCATTGCGCGATAATTTTCATGAGAAATAATTTTTCGATTGCGCTATAAAAACGTGGCAGTTCAAAGTTCAGAGATTTTGAAGGCCTCCAGAAAATTTAATTGCAATTGGAGTATCGGTTTAGCCGGAATCGTGTTAACAGACACAAATAATACAAACAGAAAAAAAAACATTCCGGATTTTTTTCTCCAGTGTAGTGAAATGAAATCTTCCTACGCTCTCTACGCTCATCACTCATGAGGTGCACTTTAAAAATTAATGATAAAAACATTTTATTGCATATACATACAAAATTAATTATTGATTTAATTTTTTGTATTGGAAATCTAAACCAACATTTTAATAGATCAGCCAAAATAACTTTTTAAATAAACAACTAAAAATCTGCAATGTTAAACGAAACCTAAAAAATTCTTAAATTTGACTTATTATAAAGGGCAACAAGTTAAACATATGGAATGTCCTTCCTTTCAGGCTCGAGGTGCACAGGGAGTGAAGTTTTACCGCGAGTCGAACAACAACCTACAGTTCCTCGTGCCACTACCAGGTCAATATCCCAGATCTACAATCAACAAGGTGGAATTCAATGGCTACCTTTTATGCCATGATGGAGGTAATATATTATTATGTTTCTAATGTGTGCTGTTATGTTAAATTACAAATAAAGTATTTGAGGAACAAATATAATGTTTAAAGCTGGTGTCAAAAAAATGAATAATAATTTTATAGTAATATTGCAATATTGTGTTCGGTACGATTTGTATAAGTAACAGAATAAATACTTGTTTTTAGTTTGAGTAGGAATTACTTATGTATTTACTGCAAACGATGTCATAGCTCAAACAAGAAAGATATTTATGATATGACAACTCACCACCAGAAAAAAGCTGGTTTTATCTGCAATCTAACCAAATAAACCGTTCGCAAGAGGGCCGCTACAATCCTTGCTATAGCAGTGGCGACGCTAAGGGGGCCGAGGGGGCCAAGGCCCCCCAAGAATCATCTCCGCCCCCTCTGCTGCCCCCCAACTAACGTGTAATACAGTTTTTTACTGTAGCAATAATTATCAGTGGCGTAGGAACTACTTTTTTAGTGGGGGGTCACACTAAAGATGACTACAGGTTGGGTGGGCAAACCGGGGTCTGGGGCGAAGCTCCAGCCGGCGGAGGATTTTCGCCGTAGGCGAGATTTTTTTTAAAGGTGCCCTTGATAGGTGGCCTGAAACACGTTTTCAGGCGAATTTTAACTATGAATAAGGAGTACATTTTGAAGCTAATATTGCATTGAAGATTGATTACCTGACTGAAATCGGTCGACAGTCTGCTTGGGAGTGAAAACACTGCACACAAAATATTCTGAATGTTATCGTCTCAAATCAGATGGCTAGTCTAGTCTCGCAAATCACGTCTCTTACTGAATCTTTCTAAAAAAATGGTAACAAAAACCTTCCTTTTTGTTTGCAAGCCCGACTGTAGTAAAAATCCTAAAAAAACACCCAACAAGCTATAAGTTAGCAAATGACGGGGAGTTTCCCCCCCATCCCCCCCCCGTTCCTACGCCCCTGATAATTATGCAAACGCAATGGTGCAAGTGTAATTCATTGGATGAGCGTAGCGAGCGAAGCGAGTGAAACGAAGACTTCAATTTCACCGACCCCCCAAAAAATTTAGCTCGGGTGTTTTTTTGTTTTTTTGTTTTTTTGTTTTTTGTTTGTTTTTTTTGTTTGTTTTTCTGTCTGTTTGTTCGCTCTCTACCGGGCAAACGGCATATCCGATCTTGATGAAAATTTGACAGGACCTTCGAAATCTCTGAACTTAGACTTGCTACGTTCTTGGGTACAATCGAATGTCGTACTTTTACGATTTTTTTCGATTTTTAGTGCGATATTTTCGTGATATTTGGGCAAATTCTGACCAAACGGGTGGGGCTACAACGTTCATATTTCACATGGACATTAAGGTTATGGTGATGTATTGCTTTCTGAACGAAAAAGTTGAAAAAGTGAGCCAGAATCAATAGAAATAAAGCTTTTAATATAAGTTTTTTGATTTTTAGTGCGATATTTTCGTGACATTTGGGCCAATTCTGACCAAAAGGGTGGGGCTACAACGTTCATATTATTCATGGACATTAAGGTTATGGTGATGTAGTACCTTTTGAAAGTAAAAGTTGAAAAAGGTCAGCCAGAATCCATAGAAATAAAGCTTTTAATATACGTTATTTACGGCAAATAATACCAATTGACAGGTAACAATAGAAACTTGACAACAATCACCTACAATGCGTAGGCAGCAAAACAAAGCACTTGCTAAAGTAAAGATATCCCACGCAAACTAAAAACTTTAAAAAGCTCATCCATCAACGCGGCGGGACTTAAGCGTTTTCCTAGTAAATATTTATTTCTATATTTATGTCAGGTTGATTTGTTTTTTACTTTATTTCTTTATTTGACGTAGACGCACAATTTTGCTTTGTCCTTGTCTACTCTTTGTTTTCTGCGGACTGAGTGGGTTGAGTTTCATTGCCAATGATGTGGTTAATGCTGGACACCAAAACTCGAGGATTTTTTAAAGGAAGATTGGATGAGCGAAGCGAAGGCTTCAATTTCACCGACCCCCCCCCCAAAAAAATTTAGCTCGGGTGTTTTTTTTTGTTTGTTTTTCTGTCTGTTTGTTCGCTCTCCTCCTGGCAAACGGCATATGCGATCTTGATGAAAATTGGAGGGGACCTTCGAAATCTCTGAACTTAGACTTGCTACGTTTTTGGTACAATCGAAGAAATATTTCTCATGAATATCGTACTTTCACGATTTTTTTCGATTTTTAGTGCGATATTTTCGTGACGTTTGGGCCGATTCTGATCAAACATGTGGGGCTACAATGTTCATATTGTACATGGACATTAAGGTTATGGTGATGTAGTACCTTTTGAAAGAAAAAATTGGAAAAGTTGGCCAGAATCCATAGAAATAAAGGTTTTAGTATAAGTTTTTTGAAGTTTATAATAACAATTTACAAGTAACAATAGAAACTTGACAACAATCACCAACAATGCGTTCAAAATGCACTTGATAAGTTAATAGATCCCACGCAAACTAAAAACTTACAAAAATGCTCATCCATCAACGCGACGGGACTTTAGCGATTTCTTAGTTTTATTAAATATTATTTGCACTTGCAGGTCATGGCGATTGTATCCGGAACCCAAGATCACGATGTTGGGGGGAAGGGGGGGGGGGGGTTAGATTTACACGCCAACATTGAGATTTAGATTTGCCACCCCCCTCCCAACCATTGCACTCCCTCCCCCTAGCCGCCCTCCTTATGTAAGATCCTACCGTCGCCCCTGTGCTATAGTCATAGTGCGTTGTTTGTGGTAGACGTAAAACCGAGTTCTCAGATCGATGACTTATTCGTTTGGAATTTAGCTATTTTTCATTCGTATGTTTAAAATAAAATAGACACGAACATAAACAGAACAAAATCTTCGGTGAAAACCGTTCATTTTGGAACCTTTTTTCGATTATGATGAAACTATTACTTTTAGTCTGCAAAGGTGTGGAACAATTGTGTATTTTGGTATTGAGGCGCCGATTTTTTGTATTGATTCAACCCCATACCATATCATACAAAATTAGTAATTTTCACGCCGGGAGCAGGCTCGGTTCTTAGTCCAAGCATCTTTGGCTGTCATCATTGAAGATGGGGTTTAAAATGTAATAAGAGTACCAAATTTCGACGGAATCTTGGCGCGTGGTCCCGTTTTTCCTCTATATCAACTACCGGAAGTCAAATGGCATCAAAAGTGTATGCAATCAGAGGCCGTTCCCGTTACCGACAGTGTTGGCTCGAGCGCTAAGTGCGCGACTCTGATTCGGAAGGTCACGGATTCAAATCCCTTCGAGACCGGCAATCCTGACTGAAGGTTGTTTCCTAGGTTTTCCTCAGTCGATAATGCGAATGCAAGGTATTGAGTCCTCTTAAACAGCCCTCGGACATCCCTTCACAATTGTCATATCCGCAACATACCTTGTTAGACACCTGAAGAGGGGCATGAATTGCACCCTGGGCATTCTTACCACAAAAATTGTGTATAAAAAATAAACATACATTTTATTATTATCATCAGAGGCCGTTAGTTACCACTTACTACGAAACTGCACTTGTCCTACAGTAGCCGAGAGAACTGAAATAACATGGCTTGCAATACTGGCACAATAATGCGAAAGCATGGTTAATATTGTTCCCTGTTTGTTCTTCTACATGAACTTTCTGAATTCGTCTAGATCCGTCGGATAGGAATGGCTTGCTGATCTCAAAATACTCAGCGTCCGGCTCGTATGGCTCCCGACCATCATCATTCTTTGGAAGTTCAGACGGAATCGGCCCCCGAATACCATTATCCGACTTTGGAGACTCAAACGAACTAGGCTCGGACGATTACCCACCATCATCATTTAGTGGTTTTGGAGGTTTAAACGGCTACCGACCATCAACATCAAACTCTGGAGGCTCGTACGGCTACCGACCAACAACATCAAACTCTGGAGGCTCGTACGGCTACCGACCATCAACACCCAACTTTGGAAGCCAAAACGGAAACATACCACAAGGAATACATAATAATATATCTCCAAAAGGTAGCATTTTAACTTGCCTAAAATTTGACCGTTAAACGACATCTTAGTTATATCTTGGCCATTATAGCCAATATAATAACGCTACATTGAAACCATAACGAATTAATACACAGGTTCAACAATATTACAAAACCAAATCAGGCCTTCCCATCATAACACAAATAAATATTTTATGTTGATTATAAGTACCCAATATTTAAATTATATAAATTTAAAAAAATTTGGTATTGTAATTTAGTGCCTAAAACATTTTGTCCTGTGACCCAAGTTACATACACTAACAAAATAATAATGATATTCCCCAATATATCCTGCTATCACGTGCTGTGTACTGTTATCAGGGGAGAGATAATTGTGTGACTTTTTGTCTTGTTAGAGGTGTGCGGAGTACCAACCCAAGCCAAGGAACTTATCTTTAAAGGGAAAGATACAATGAGAGGTGAATGGCCTTGGTTGGCAGCGTTGATTAAAGAAGATGATATGAATTTTTTCTGTGGTAGCACCCTCATTAGCAAGAAGCATGTCATCACAGGTAAGGGGAACAGTCTTGACACATCGTTGCTGCCATTATATGTATTTTGGATCAATAACTTCAGATTGCAGAGATTATTTTGTATATAATAATTATAATCTATGCCATATGACCAGCACCCTATAACACAAAACCTGTCCCCTCCCCCCTCCACTGCGAAGAAATGGTGAAGGGTATTATGACAGGGTTATTTGATTTGGAGTAAAAGGTCACTCGTTTGCATTTTGGCTTGTAGTGGGTGTGGTGTACGATGCAGACCAAAAGGTGAATTTAATAGATTTTTTGTTTTTCAATGTGTGTATCAACTCAATAAAGAAGTACTAATTTTGCAATGTAATTATTATTGTCACTTGCATTCTTTAATTCGAACAACACCACAGAATTATGATACTTCATAGTCACTTTTCTATTAATTGTGTAGCGGTTTCGAATAGTGACTAAAAAAACTCATCTCGAGTGGTTTTAATGTCCCCTCCCCCTACGCAGGGCGGAAGGTTGTTTGAACTAATAGCAAAATTTGTTCAATCCATTCCGTGTTAAATAATTGTTTTTTTTGTTTTCAACTTTTTGTTTGCCTACCTACATTGCAACAAACAATTAAATGCGAAAGTACATAATCAATTAATATCTTCACATTATCTGTGAATGTTATTCAAAATTATTACCATATACTTTATCCATTGGTGTGTATACATATTTTTTGTACATATTAATGTTTTTATCAGTTTAATTAACCGAGAATTATATCTTATTGTTATAGTGGAATTTCTTCGTTGGGGAAGGAGGGGGTGGGGGTGGGGGAATAAAATCATCGTGTTTTTGCTGTTTCATTAACAAAATACCTACCAAATCATCAACGATTTTATTTTTTTCGAAACTCCTTTCGAATGAAAGTCCTTTACATTACCGTTAAAAGTTTTGTAGTTTGTAATATTTGTAATTTTAATATTTTGTTGTTTATTGTTTATTTTTAAAATTATTTTAGTGAAAAACGTGATGATTTTTTTTGGATCCCCCCAACCGAAGAAGTATCACAATAGTGGTAACTGATATATGACATTATTTTATTTTATTTCAGCTGCTCATTGCATGTTTGATAAAGACCTGCAACGACAGCGAAAATCTGCAGAAATTGTGGTCGGCGTGGGAAAGTTCGAAATCTACAACTCGTATGAGAGTGAAGTGCAGTATAGGAGAGTAAGGACATAAATTCGGCCTTATGTTTGGATTTACCTTAAACACCCCAGCCATCTTAGAAGATATTACAAATGTATAATATTCATACAATGTTTCATCGATCCGAAAGATCGAGTAAAAGTAGTAAAAGTCTCAGTTTAGCAACTGTACGTATCTAATCCCTACAGACTTTTATCACTAGTAATTCTTAGTTTTTAATTAATTAATGTATATATTTATCTTCTGAAAACATCTCATTGTGGTAGACCCCCAACTACCACGCACCAATGACTATTCATTCAGGGTAAAAACTATTTAACACTTAAACACAGCTGAATTTAAACAGCTTTTAGCACAGAAATTTAGTTTATTGTAATGTCAACTTTTATGTTTTCTCATGACGTCATGATGTGCGCTGAGCAACTTTCAATTCACATTACTTAAGCGAAAACTTACGTTTGAACCAACTTATACCTATATTTTTACTACAAATTGGCGAAATCGTTATCTCCCGCGGTTGGGCCAAAGTGTTTTCGTTACCTGACCCTCTCACCCAACTATAAATTACCGTGACACAGACATTAAGTTCACTTTTCTAGATGTATAGAGAGAGAACTGACGAATATATTTCCGTTTTAACAGGTGACAAAAATCATAATCCACGAAGACTACGATAGATCAACCTACCAAAACGACTTAGCGATCCTTCTTCTCGACGAGTCAGTGAAGGTGACAAATTTCGCCATTCCCATCTGTTTGTGGAGAGGAGATCCAGATCCAAAGTACATCGTTAATGATAAAGCAACTGTAAGTATAACCATTATGTGATGTGAATACAAATTAGAGAAAGTGCTGTTTAGTGTTTACGCCTTTCTCTAAAGTTATATAGATTATATAACACAGGCAACAACAACTTTGTATAATTATCAAGTTTTACCCAGTTACTTGGTCATATATAATTATCCTCTTATTAATCAATTGTATGATAAATGTTTAATGTTCTTATCTACTCACCACATTATTTTTTATTACACAACGTTTAATGTACCAGTAACCAGAGTCACCTAATATTCAAAATTCCCCGTAGTTACCACATTCGTGTACTAATTCACTAAAAACCATGTATATAGTGTACAGTTTGTACTTGTGTTTCTCTAGTTGGTCGGATGGGGGCGAACAGAAAAGAGTTCAGGTGGTCCGAGTTCTATTCCGCTGCTGGTAAAGCTTCCGATAGTTGACACCAAGATGTGTGCAGACGACCACGTAGCCATCGGAATGAACATCAACCCAGAACTTGCGCTCTGTGCTGGGGCAAAGGACGGTTTGTATTCTTTACGTATTTCTTTTTCCTAAGCAAAACATAATAAGCCACTGAGTTGAAACTTGTGTTCAAAATATTTCTGGTAAGCTGTTTACTAATAATATCTATACTCTTTACTGTGTGAGTGTGCTTATAGTAGCAAGGGTTACAATTTCCGACTGGCTGAAGAATTTCTTTGCTGTGTACGGATATTCAGGGGCTGAATATAAGAGTCTGGTACAGCACAAGTACCATTTTACATAGACAATCCTAATATAATATAAAAATAAGTAAAAATTAAAATTTCATTTATACATTTACAAATTAACAAATAATTATTTATATTGATGAACAATAAACAAATATATCAAAATATATTTTGGTTTATTTCACCAATCGTCATAATAATATATACAATGATTCCCTTTCGTTCATGTTTGCTTTGTTTTTTTTATTGTTTGTTGACATTTATATTGTTTTTTTAATATTTTAAATTCATGAGAATGTGTGAAATCGCATCAACACGTCGCTAAATTTAACCTGGTAATATTACCGAAGAACAGTGTTCTTTAATTTATATTCATCGATTATAAATCGAACAGATAATCTCTATAAATGTACACAAAGTAAAAGATGTTTGATCGTAAAGTGTGTACATTGTTTTCAGGTGCTGGTCCTTGCGAAGGCGATAGCGGTAGCGGGCTGGCTCTACAGCGCACATCAGACAGAGTTCTTAGATGGTTCCTCAGAGGAATAGTTAGTACTGCAATAAACGGGAATTCAACTGTGTGTAGCCTAGACCACTACAGTGTCTTCATGGATGCTGCAAAATATATTGACTGGATTGACAAGAAGATGAGAATTACATGAATCATTATGTTGTATTTGTTTCAGTAATGGGATGTCACAAATAAATAACAATTCTACTAATAATAAGTATAATACATATATTTGGAATAATCCGGAATTATTGTGGAATATTATCGTCTTTAACGTGTCACCATAATGTAACTTGTAATTATATATGTCTTCTGTGATTTTAATAAAACAAATCAACAAAAGTTTAAGTACGCTTATGTTGGGAACAATATGAAAATAAAGTACGAAAGTAAACTTAATTTTTACTGGAATTTCGGTCTTTTATTTTACACCTACAAACTACAGTTATTATGGTCGTGGTCGCCGTGTTGGTAATCCGACAATGTGACGTCAGAGGCGATAGTTACTTTGTTTAAGGCTATTGTACTACCTCTGGCCGATAATTTGAAAGTCGAAGAAACATGTTTGAAAAGTTTGCTGAATGAAAGAAGGCCTTTAAAATAACAGAAAAAAATTGTGAATTTTTTTGTGCGGGACATAACCTCACTTTTGGAAATTATACAGAGATTTTTGGACAAAAGTGTAATATACAAGACTAGTTCAAAATTAAATTTTGAGAATCGGTTTTCTGGACATAGTTCCTGAACACCTTTAGCTATAACTTGACTATAGCTAAAATAGTTTTCTGAAAATAACAGTTGGTGTACGAATTTTTATGTATTGAAGCATACAGGCAAACATATTCGTTTTACTAAGGTGACTGTCGAATTGTATAAGTGTATGTGCATATTTACTACAGAGTGGGGGGGGGGGTCAGCGTGAAAAGTGGGGGGGGTTAATTCCCCCCATTCCCCACCCCTTCCTACGCGCCTGCGCCACTGGTGGTGGCCATCTTGATTTGACGTGAAACTTCCTCGTCGTCATCAAGTAAGATCCATTGCGCAAGTATCTACGAGTGCGAGTAGGCCTAGGTGACCACAAGAACCACACATGATAATCCGGTGCCAGCACGGAGGTGGAGAGTGTACACCTCTTACACTTGCATCTGTCTAGCTAGAGCGCGACGTTGCCATGCAAGTAGGCAGCATGTTGCTGTGGGTCATCGCAACGACTCTAGTCGTACGTATCGAGGGTCAATATAGAAACACGAATCCGTGCAGTCCACCACTTGTCGAGTACAGGAGAAACGACTACGGAGGGAACTCTGGACTTATCACCGTGGGGAACACAGGGGGAGGCTATTCCATCACCGTCACGATTCACACTCAAGGAGGATCTAGTTTTGGAGGCGGGGTTAGTTGACGACACAAATAACCCTTCTTCAATTGTATAGAAATCAAAATTCAAAACTGAAGGAAATCTAAAGATAAAGTTTTCTGATGCTAGGCGTTAGGATTGGTAGTGGGGCTCGAAGCCTCTTCCCTGGTATTTTTTAGTGCGTGCATGGCATAAAGCACATGTAACAGAAAATCTCGTGTTTGCCAGAGTAGGGCGATGCACATTCTATCAAGTTCACACTCTGAAATGAATTTAATGGTAAGTTCCAACTGGAAAGTACTTCTGTCAATAAGTTTGAAAGTTAGGGTGTTAAGGTGTTATTATCCAGAGCCAGTTGTCACCTTGTCTATTGTAACTGATAGATGTAGCTCTAGTGTAACGTGTGAGACGCTCTTTTTGATGGTCTCAGGTTCATCTCCGCTATGACAATCCCAAAAAAGTGTTTCCAAGGCTTTATTCATTTATTGTAGTACAGAAGATATAAATTAAAAATTTCTCAATCCCGTATTTTCTAGGAAGAAGCAGGTTACACGTCTCCAACAACAAGGGCTAGGATCAACCTTTTAACATGTTTGACCTCGCCATGGACAAGCTGTGCTTTTAAATAAGTCCCTCCATCAACGAAATGTTTGTTAGAACTTTCAGACTCAAGGTGGTGAGCGTATTAAGTTTCTCGGCAACTCGAACAACAACCTACAGTTCCTAGTGCCACTACCAAGTCAATATCCCAGATCTACGATCAACAAAGTGGAATTCAATGGCTACCTTTTCTGCCATAATGGAGGTAATAATATACCTTTAAAATGTGTATACGATCAAATTACATTCAACACTGCATTTTTTATGCATTTTTATTAAGGTAGTCAAATATATATAACGTTGGTCATATTATTATGTTGGTGTCAACAATACAAATAATAATTTTTTCATGATTGGTTCGAATCCCGCCGAGAATTTTTTCATTTCAGATTTTCTCAGTCGTTAATGGAAAACAAGAGATTGAGTCCTCTAAAGAGCCTTTGGACATCCCTTCACAACCCTAACTCCAATACACCTATAGTTTGGAGAGGGACATGCATTGCACATGGGCAGGTTTCCCACCAGAAATGTAATTTTGAAGTATGTATATTATGCAGGCTTTGTTATTTCAAAGAAACCTAATTAAACTTTTAATCCTGTCAAATAAGATCGTATATTGACGTTTGGAGGAAAAAAATTGCGATGTCGCTGAAATTTTGAAGAGACCTTCCTTATATAATACTCTTAACATACTAAAACTCCCCTACAATCGGACTGGAGCTTCGGCCGCCATATTGGAAAATGGCGGCCAAAAGGTGTTTGTTATCGAATATCTCCAAATTGGTTTGAGATAGACAAAATATCTCAATGGCAAAAATATTCCCCATTTAATTCCCTACAAAACAAGTGTCTTCTATAGTTTTGTAGTGGGAAAGGTTACGTCACAAAATCGTGGTTTATATGTTGCTCATTGGAGTACCAGCTTTTTTCCAAATTTTCACGCCCAGCATCAAACGATGCCCGGTAAATCCGTAAGAAATCGATTTAAATACAAAAGGACTTTTGTACGGGGTTCATGAAAGCTTCCATTAGTATTTTAAAAAATCAGGTCTGCGAAATCGAATTTTGCATGTACCCGGAATTTGGTTTTTTCCGTTGTTGGCAATTCCTCAAAACTGCCCTTTTGGACTGTCCATTATTAAGCACTAAATAGCATTGGAGGAAGAATTCTTCCTACACACATTGAAATGACTCAAATAATGATCCGATTACAACCAAAGTTTAAATCCAATATGGCTGCTAATTCAATATCCACAACATCAAAAATGAATTATGTAACAAAAAGAGTGTAAAAACCGCACGAAAACAGTATTCATATTGGGAATATTAGGAATTAGCAGCCATATTGGATTTAAACTTTGGGTGTAATCAGATCACTATTTAAGTTATCTCAATATGCGTAGAAAGAATTTTTTCCTCCAATGCTATTAGTGCTTAATAATGGACAGTAAAATATGCATTTTTTAGGAAATGCCCAAAAAATGGAAAAACCCAAAATTCCGGGTAAATGCAAAATCCGATTTCGCAGAACTGTTTTTTTAACATACTACTGGAAGCTTTCATGAACCCCGTACAAAAATCTCTCGGCTGTATTTTAATCGATTTCTTACGGATTTACCGGGATTGTTTGATGCTGGGCTTGAAATTTTGGGAAAATTAGGGGCACTGCGGAGAGGAGAGGTACACCTTACACTTGCATTTTTAACGGGTGAGCAAGTAGCCTTGCTGGCATCGGAACGACTCTGGTCATACGTATCGAGGTCAATATAGAAACACGAATCAGTGCAGTCCACCACTTGTCGAGTACGTGAGAAACGACTACGGTGAGGACTCAGGACTTATCACCGTGGGGAACACAGGGGGAGGCTATTCCATCACCGTCACGATTATCACTCAAGGAGGATCTAGTTTTGAAGACAGGGTTAGTTGATGACACAAATTATATAAACACTTCTTCAACTGTAAAGAAATCAAAATTCAAAACAGAAGGAAATCTGAAGATAAAGTTTCCTGATGCTAGGCGTTAGGATTGGTAGTGGGGCTCGAAGCCTCTTCCCTGGTATTTTTAGGGCATGCATGGCATAAAGCACATATAACAGAAAATCTAGTGTTTGCCAGAGTAGGGCGATGCACATTCTATAAAGTTACTCTGAAATGAATTTAATGGTAAGTTCCAACTGGAACTTTCAATAAAGTCTACTTCTGTCAATGTTTAAAAGTTAGGATGTTAAGGTGTTATTATCCATAGCCAGTTGTCACCTTGTCTATTGTAACTGATAGATGTAGCTCTAGTGTAACGTGTGAGACGCTCTTTTTGATGGTCTCAGGTTCATCTCCGCTATGGCAATCCCGAAAGTGTTTCCAAGGTTTTCTTCATTTATTGTAGTACAGAAGCTCTCAATTCAAAATTTTTCAATCCCGTATTTTCTGGGTAGAAGCAGGTTACACGTCTCCCTACAACAAGGGCTAGGATCAACCTTTTAACATGTTTGACCTCGCCATGGACAAGCTGTGCTTTTAAATAAGTCCCTCCATCAACGAAATATTTGTTAGAACTTTCAGACTCAAGGTGGTGAGCGTATTAAGTTTCTCGGCAACTCGAACAACAACCTACAGTTCCTAGTGCCACTACCAGGTCAATATCCCAGATCTACAATCAACAAAGTGGAATTCAATGGCTACCTTTTCTGCCATAATGGAGGTAATAATATACGTTTAAAATGTGTATACGATCATATTACATTCAACACTGCATTTTTTATGCATTTTTTATTAAGGTAGTCAAATATATATAACGTTGGTCATATTATGTTGGTGTCAACAATACAAATAATAATTTTTTCATGATTGGTTCAAATCCCGCCGAGAATTTTTTTCATTTCAGGAATTTCCTCAGTCGTTAATGTGAAAACAAGAGATTGAGTCCTCTTAAAGAGCCTTTGGACATCCCTTCACAATCCCTAACTCCAATACACCTACAGTTTGGAGAGGGACATGCATTGCACCATGGGCAGGTTTCCCACCAGAAATGTAATTTTGAAGTATTATATTATGCAGGCTTTGTTATTTCAAAGAAACTTAATTAAACTTTAGAAACTTGAGTTAAATTTTAAAAAATGAAAAAATTGAACCCTTTGAAACGAACTTACCAAACTGGCAAAACTCTACCACTGAGAAACGGGTTTAACTTAGTTTGTAGAGGTGGTTTGATACATGTTTTAAAAGCTACTGTTTCCTAGCTATCATTATTTTACTCGTCCCTTTACGAGAGAAAAGATTCGCTTTTATCGGTTAGAGTGACTTGTCTGTATTTGTCTAGATCGTTCAGATTCGAATGGCTTGCTGATCTCAACATATACGATGTCAAGCTCGTCACCCTGCTCTGGATATTCGCCCGGCTATGCACACCCATCATCTGGATTTGGAAACCCGCATAGCTATGAACCACCACAATCAGGTTTTGGACACATCGTCCAACCAGTATATCCCACACCAGGGCTTACAAGACCACCAAGCCATGTCGATGAAGGTAATCCCAAGTTGTTATCTACCCGTTCACGGTAGCTAATATGTTTAGGGCTAAGATTACTTGGATTCAAGGACATACACCAATTAAAGAAAATATGGAAGTATCGTTTTATTTTATAGATAGACACGTGTTTTTATCCTTGAATTGAAAGAAACAAGAAATGAACATCAAGTCTAAAAATGAGCTTGCCTTGTGGGATGAAGGGTATGAAGCCACGCGTACGGAAGTGTATTTGTTTGGTCTTTACTTAATTTGTTTCTTTGGTTTATGTTTCGGCACAAGTACCCCGCGAAGCTTTAATTTACTGCCCAAGACTAAACATAATGTTCTTACTGCCTACTACATTTTTAAGCCCTGTGGGTTTGACGTATTTCGGCGTCTAGAATAACGAATGTCAGCTGGTCCACATTATGAAAATTATAAATAATTCTGTCCCCCAAAGGTTACAAACTGTATATATTGTAGCTCCTGAACAAGTTTACCGATGCTGACGTCATCTAAAAGTGAATTGTAGCCAATCAGAGGGTACGAATTTAATAAAAATGGTCCGTGGTTGTACCTTCGATGATGTCACATGGTAAACTTAATACGGAACAACTAAAAGGGGTATTACACTGGGGTCGCCGCCAACTGGCTACAGTTTTTGGTTACAATCAGAAGTAAGCAGAACAAATGTGCGCATGCTCAGTACCATAAACATCCAACCAGGGATTGCAGTTGGCAGTTTAGAACATTTTCTATCTCGGCAATTGTGGCCAACTGCGACTTTAAACCCAACCAAAAACTATAACCAATTGTAGGCGATCCCAGTGTAAAACCCCCTTAGACTCCTGATAATATTGTCGTCAGGGCGAGCTGATGATTGTGTGATTTGAATTGCGTTTCTTGTTAGAGATTTGTGGTGTGCCAATGCAAGCTACTACACGCGTCGTTGGAGGACAAGATACAATTAAGGGTGTCTGGCCGTGGTTGGCAGCGTTGATAAACCAAGAAGATAAAAAGTTTTTCTGTGGTAGCACCCTCATTAGCAAGCAGCATGTCATCTCAGGTAAGGGGGACACAATGCTGCTAAGATTATATTTACTCCTACCAGTCTGCGATATTCGGCGATTTTTGTGATCCGTTGTGCGCTTGTAAACGAGTCTTCGATTCCATTGCTCTCATTTTATGAAATATCGAAGTGCTTAAAATACTGTCTCAATAATTATCGATTACGATTATAATTTTACATTTATCGGCGATGCTACATTTATTTTGAAAAAGTTATATTTTAGAAACTTCGATGTCGGAATTATCTCTAATTTTTTATGTTGGGAATTTCCTTTCGACATTGATCACGAATTATTAATTGAATCTCAAAACTGTTATTTTTCAGCGGCCCATTGCATGTATGATAAACCTCTGAACCAACAGCTCAAGAATACACAGATTATAGTCGGTGTGGCAAAGTTCGACATGGATGACAAGTACGAGAGTGACGTGCAGTATAGGAATGTAAGGACATTATTCGACGATTGGTAGTAGGGTAGTAGTAACTTAGTGCATGGGCACTAATAACTCTAGACTGTTGAGCGCCCTAAAACAACAGGAACTAAATATATAAGTGACTTGTAAGATACTCAAGTAGAGCACCAACGTTTCCTTGATGGTGATTAGATGTTTCTTTAGTACGATTGAACCTCAGATATATATATTAAGCAATATCGTCAATTTGTGTCAATTTGTGAAAACTTGTTTTGATCGAGCCTACGAAGTACAACCCCTTCAGTTAAAATTTCAAATTAAAAAATCAGTAAGCATCTGAACTCTGAAGACTTAAGTATGAAACTGTTATTATCTCCATAGATCTTCTGGAAGGTACTCATGGTAGTTGTCTTGAATACTGCAATAATGTACGCGACCAAGAAAGTGTGAGATAATTTTCTTATTGTGAAAAAAGGTATATTCAATTCATATTTAACAATGTTAAACATGATATAACTCAAACATGTATTAAAGTGACTTTATGAGCCATCTGCCGACCTATCACGCTTAAAAAAATTAGTCTAGAATATAAGTGAATTTTAATACCTCTTTGCAGAAATCATTTGATGAGAAAGTCACAATCCACGTTCTAGTTAATCGCAGATTCGATGCTTAGAACCGCATATCCACGTAGGCACTTCACGACTGCGTCTGTTTCTTGAAAAAGAAAACTAAAAAAGTAGTTGTTATAACCATTGAGTATAGAACGTGGCACTGTTACAAATTAATATATTTCTGTTTTAACAGGTGGCGAAAATAATAAGCCACAAAGACTACGACAGATCAACCCACCAAAATGACATAGCGATCCTTATTCTCTCCAGTCCAGTAAAGTTTACAACGTTCGCCATCCCCATCTGTTTATGGACTGGGGACCCAGATCCAAAATACATCATTGGTGTAGAAGCAACTGTAAGTAACAATTTTATCTCAAGAATAAAAAATTAAAGAAGTTACTATTAATTATTCCTTATAGCCTATACGGAATACAGGCACAGACACATATTAACGTGGTTGCCACGTTGCAACTACATGCACCTACAACAACTACGCAGATTTTTTTATTGAATGTACAATACAATCACCATGACTGCGTAGTGCGTACTGCACTAATTCATACATATAAGCATGCATAAACCACTTTAAATGTACACGCATGTTTTACTAATCAACTTTCTGGTGTATATAATACTAACACACTCCCAATATTTATTTACATTTATTTCACAATACACCTGAAATAATCACGTAATGTACCAAACGTATATTGAGCTTACATCTACAATAACCACCTGTTCCTATAGCCTATTATACTAGTTAGTTAGTTATACTAACAAATCTACTGTATTACCTCATAGGCACAATAATATTTTCCATATAAATACGTTTTTTAGCATTTAAATTTTAAAATATTAAGCATTAATTTTTTTAAATTTATCATTTGTAGCAGCCATTATTTCCTTTCCACCAAAACACTAAATAGGTGGTCTTTCTTGCACTATGATAAATAATGAATCATAGGAACATTTTAGTTCAAAAGTCACATAAAACATAAGAATACATTGCTAAACTACTACTCAATATTGGTATGGATAAAACATTATTTTTAGTAAAATTGGCATTTTATAGTGTTCGTATTTTATGTTCACCTATTTAAGCATAAAAAACCTAAAACGTTTAAAAACGTATCTTTATTGTAGTAGTATTTATTTTTTGATAACTACGTTTATTGCAATAATGCACCTGCAATAACTACATGCCTATATTATTATTCTGTACTTATGTTTCTTAAGTTGGTCAGATGGGGGCGAACGGAGAAGAAATCAGGTGGTCGTACCTCTATTCCGCTGAGTGCAAAGCTTCCTATAGTTGACACCAATACGTGTCAAGACTCCCACGTAGGCATCAAGAACAACATTAACCCAGAACTCGCGCTCTGTGCTTGGGCAATGAACGGTATGTACCACGAGTATGACGAGTAAGGGAGACGGAACGTTTTGTTTATCCTGGTAATCCGTTACTCCACATATAACTACGCAATTTTGAACATAATTTTTACTAACATATAGTTATTTTGGTCCAAATAATTCTAGCGTGTTGGTATTATGGCCTAAATCGACAATAATTGTATTACACAAAATAATTCGTTTTCTTGTTCTTCCGTGTTCTTTTAATATAGTTAAACCAACGTTCCTTGGCAAAATAATTGACACGAGTACATTAATATGTCATAATCTAGGTGCCCGTTAGGGCGCCGCAGCCAAGCCGCGGTGCACTACACACTCAAGCACCTTATACACCAAGCAGAGTTGGGGTGATTTCGAGGTGTTACCCAGCCGTCATGTAACGTGATGTAAACTTGAAAACTATCACAATCGAGGGGATTTAGGTACCTGACAACACATGCCAAATTTTATTGGGGTACGACCATTCCTTCTTGGTGAAAAAATGGCTTGAAACATGCTCAAAATCACTTTAAGGATGTTAGCTACTGCTACTGCTACTGCTACTGCTACTGCTACTGCTACTACTACTACTACTACTACTACTACTACTACTACTACTACTACTACTACTACTACTACTACTACTACTACTACTACTTCTACTACTATCTAATTCGTCAGTTTTAATCGGCCCGCGATTCTGACCAGACGGGTAGGGCTACAATGTTCATATTTTACATGTCTCTTTTGAAAAAAAAGTTGAAAAAGTTTCATTAAGGTTATAGTAATATAGTCTCTTTTGAAAAAAAAGTTGAAAAAGTTTGTTGGAAGGCTTCCAAATAAAGGTTTTAAAATAAGCCTTAAACACTAGGCATACAATCAACAAGTAACTATAGTTACTTGACACTTGTTGACGGTATAAGCAGAGTTAGGCGGGAAAGTGCGATACGTAAACAAATGGCGGACATTTTAAATTTTTCTTCTTTGTGTGGAACGAGAAAAGGTGTCATTATACTCTCATAAAACAAATCAGAAACCGTCCCTGGCCTAGGCCCAGATGTAGAAAATTATTTACAAAACAACAGTGTAGGTCTAAAGTTCCATTAGGCTATAGGACGAGATAAATAAATACTTACACTACATGTTTGACAAGCCCTAGGCCTTTCTTAGCCAACCCTAGGCCAGCACAACCTTGTTCTGACACACATCCCGTACAAATAACTAGTTTTGATTACCAAAAGCCTAATGCAGATAAACAATGGTATGATAGTCCTAGGCTATTCCTAAATTTACGGCAATAATAAGCCTTTCCTTTTCTTTTAATAAACTCACGCAATCTCCTGTCACTTTTAATGAAAATGTAAAACAAAAGATGGTGAAAATTTTCAATATTCATTTGATTATCTGATGATTTACATGGCTGTGGATGCAGTGAAATAGGTGTCAAATAACATTAGTTGTGCGATGGTTGTTGCATGGGAAAGTTTTAATTGGCCGTGAGTTGCCTAGACTTAACCAGTCCTTATACCGTCGTTATACCATGGTTATACCACCTATACCCAGGATGTACATGAATCCGGGTCTAGATATTTTACATCCTATTGTTATTGCTAATACCATAGAAATTAAATTAACTTTGATAAAATTATTATATTTTAACAAATAATTTTGCAATGGAACTTGAAAAAGAAATGAGAGCAGCACACAGAACAAAAACTCGAAGAAATACAGCCAAACCTGACACACTCAAAAGAAATGAGATCTAAAAAAAGGACCAAGCTCATCTACCCTTCCACATTTGCGCATTTTTAATTCATAAACGTACAGTGTCCCATAACAGCATCCTCGAAAAGCTTGGCAAAATAAAATTTGCATGTTATTACGTTTAAATTAATTAGAAAAAAGAACTTGGTTGAACTATTACGTTTAAATTAATAATCGCAAATTCTATTTTGCCAAGCTTTTCGAGGATGCTGTTATGGGACACTGTACGTTTATGAATTAAGAATGCGCAAATGTGGAAGGGTAGATGAGCTTGGCCCTTTTTTTAGATCTCATTTCTTTTGAGTGTTTAAGGTTTGGCTGTATTTCTACAAGTTTTTGTTATGGTATTTAATACAATACAGAAATGTCCAAGTTCTAACTATAGCGGAGAATATATATTTCTGGATTGTTGGTGCATTGTATTAAGATGCCAATAGGTTTTGCAGTAAACTGCGAAAATCCTGCCGTTGAATTTTCAACCTTACAATAATTATGAAATTATGTACCCATTGTAGGTATCATCAAGTTTTTATATTTATATACCACGAGTGTATTTAACAGCTAGCAAATATCTTCAAAGTTCACAAGCTTATTTTGTTGAAGTAAATGTGAAAAGCTGCTATTACTTTCATTCAAATGTTGGTCCTTGCTATGGGCAGGATCTTGGATGGTACATTAGCTAGAGGAAGAGTAACTATTATGTATCTATATACCAAGTTACTAGAATCGAATTAGAATAGTGTTGGGCAAACTATTATTAGTGACTATATCATAATTGTGACTTTCAGGTGTCGGTCCGTGCTACGGTGACAGCGGCAGCGCGCTCTCTATCCAAGCTAGATTCAACCAAGGAGTTTACAGATGGTGCCTCAGAGGAATTGTTAGTTTTAGTCCGTCAGGGAGCGAAGCAATCTGTGATCAAGACAACTACAGTGTCTACACGGATGCTGCTAAATACATGGACTGGATTAGCAAGGCGATGAACATGACGTATCATATGTGACTTTCAGGTGTCGGTCCGTGCTACGGTGACAGCGGCAGCGCGCTCTCTATCCAAGCTAGATTCAACCAAGGAGTTTACAGATGGTATCTCAGAGGAATTGTTAGTTTTAGTCCGTCAGGGAACGAAGCAATCTGTGATCAAGACAACTACAGTGTCTACACGGATGCTGCTAAATACATGGACTGGATTAGCAAGGCGATGAACATGACGTATCATATGTGACTTTCAGGTGTCGGTCCGTGCTACGGTGACAGCGGCAGCGCGCTCTCTATCCAAGCTAGATTCAACCAAGGAGTTTACAGATGGTATCTCAGAGGAATTGTTAGTTTTAGTCCGTCAGGGAACGAAGCAATCTGTGATCAAGACAACTACAGTGTCTACACGGATGCTGCTAAATACATGGACTGGATTAGAAAGGCAATGCAAATGACGTAGCCCATTTCGGGCCGAAATAGGTGGTTTGCTGTTAATCTAATGCACGAAATGTCCAATAAAAGTATAACGCTGTTCCAAAACATACATTGTTTATACGTAATTATAAATCAATAAAATATTTTCCCCATGTACTCAGTCGCTTTTTACTCCCCATGCAGTTGGTAAAAATTTGCATGCGTATATGTTCATAATTTGAAAGACTCACTTTTGAATGTAAAAATATTGTTCTGACAACAGTAAACAATGTCAGCTCAGGTATATACACATTGCTAAAATAATGTAACATTTATGTCAATTTTGCATAATAAACAATTATTGTATTATTGCAAATGATTGATCTTTAATCTTTATAGAGAAACTTTATTTAAAAAAATGTTTTGATGTTCAATTTTTGCGTGCTTCGCTGCGCATTTTAGAAAATAGAAAAACAGGATGAAACAGCTTTTCTAACACAAGACTCGTTCAAATAATTCTAAAATTTAAGGCCTTGTCTATATGTACACCCTCGCACACTTATGAATATGATTGATTTCATCGTGTCGGCAAAAAAAGACGTAACCTGGAATTAAATATTTGTCGTAATTTTTAATTGTAACGTTTAACACATCACATTTTATTACTTTTATAATGTAAACAATATCTTTCTTGAAATAATTAATTTTGCAACAAAAATAAAGTACACTATAGCAATAGGCCTATGTTTTTACTGGAATTTCATTCTTTTATTATTTTTACCCTTACTACTACAAGTAATACAATAATATTGTTTTCAATAATTGAAAAATAAAACATGATGTGTTTGTAAGATTATCAATAAATGTTCACAAACGTAATACCAGTTATTTAGGAAATGCAGACTGTGTTACAGAACATTGATACATTTATTTTGTTTTAATCATTTAGGCACATGCTTTTTAAGTTTGTAAGGTTTTATCTTAGAATTGATATTGATATTTTATATTTTTGAATGAATGAGGATATCCGAGATCAAGTAGGCGTGAGGAATTCAATTGAGCGAATCGGTGTCTTCCCACAGTGCCGCTTTCCGTAAGGCCATCAACCTTTTTTTTCCCCCTATGCCATCATTTCTACTGTCGATAAAAGGATGGAAAGAGCGAGATTACCGATAAGGATGTAAATTCCAGGTATAAAAAAATAACCAAGGGGCAGACCACGACAACAATGGCAAAATAGTGTGAGAAAAGATGTGGAACAGCGAGGAGGAGACTGGAATGTGGTGGCAGGACAGAAGAAGATGGAGAGGCCTGTCTTCAATGTCGACCCAACGCAGAGTTGGACGTGGCAACAGATAATGATGATCTATGACATGGTATTGCCTTCCCAACCAAATTGCCTTCGAAATATCCATTGCAGGTCCGATCCTGTCGTTCGACTTCATCCCTCGTTCTGATTTGTCAATAATTATTACTTACGTCGCGTCTAAACGGACCACTGAGCTCTATATACTTACGTGGAGTGCGCATGCATACCCGTCAAACGTTGAGAAATGAAGTCGGCGAATGGCCGTCCGCCATCGCCTCCGTCCCTAATCAGAGGCAGACACCGCCATCTTGACGTTAAGATTTACATCTAGACGGCGGTGCAATCGCAATGGAATCGCAATATAATAGAGGGACGGATATAATGGCCGCCCAATCCACCCATTTGATTAGGCCTTTTCGCCGATCGCTTAAGGCCCATGTTAGCTTCAAGGTTACAATATAGCATGCGCACTCCACATAAGTAGAGCTCTGTGAAACGGACACATGAAAACAAACCAGTTTCTTCCTAAAGTGTTCTAAATCAACATTCACTAGTCGCCGTACGGTCTGGTAGTCTTGATGACCTGCCTAATCCAAGTTGTGTATTGAGCGACGTCGGTGTAGACCACGTACCCGCCTCGCATACAAGTAGCCGCGTCTTCTTGGAGCCGGGTACTGGGGATCCCTCGTAAGAACCAGCTCAGGTTTCCGCTCTTTCCTTTTTTCTGCATCACTAGACCACCTTCGACATCTCCTATACAATTTGTAGAAGCTGAAAATTTCGAAGTTATTGTTATGGAAAAAATTATTATTATTACTAAATTTTGTGGGCAAACCATTTAAAATGAAGAAAAAAACAACACCCCAACCCAATCGTCCACACTGCTTAAAAATTATTTACTAAAATATATATATATATTTAAAAAAAGTTTTCAAATTTTAGAATTTCGTGTCCCAATATAGACCATAATATGTAATTAATTCGGAATTCTTCCCTCATAGCTCTTGTAACGGATCTTATAGTACTTCAAACCTAATTTTAAAAGTTCAACGTTTTCATTCAAGTACACTTAATTCAATTCAATCATAATGGTCAATTCAAACGTTTATAGCCCTTGACATACATGCAACAATGTTTAGTCTTTGATGAGCTAAAATGTGTCATTAATTTCATTTGTGTAGGCTCTACAATCAAAATGGATTATTTGTTTTCAAAATAATCATTTGCCTGCTCTTTATGAATGATTGTATCAAAATAATATATTTGAAAACTAATGCTTTTGTGCTTATTTCCAAACATATCATCAGATTTCATTGGGCCTATACCAGTAGCGCGTGAAAGTTACCACTTTTGTGGTGGTTTCCCTACATCCAACCCTTATGTTGAGAAAATAAATTACAAAAACTGCTGTAATAAATTGAAAATAGGCCTATTACAAATTATTTTCGTTTATTAAATATAAGATATGTTTTGGGATGTGTATGCATTGCATAGATGAACGCTGCAACCGGTTAGGTAATATTGTAAGTTAATGAAATTATGATTATATTGTTTCCTATTTCTAAAAAATCAGATGATGGAGATGATAGTACCTAATAGCCAAAGAAATATTATTTATTTTAAATAAAAAATAAAATGTGTTACATGAGAATTAAATTTTGTTCAATATTACTTTGAATGAGAAATTAAGAATGTTTGTCGCCGTTATATCATATGATCGAAGTTCATGATGAGGGGAAACAATGTCAAGTGTACTTACCGGTAAGATTGCCAGCGCAGAAGGTATTCTGACTAAGGGGTTGGCCCGTGATCGCCAACTGACAAGTTTCTTGTGATACAACAGGAACCAAAGCAAGACGAGGAAGATCCGCTTCTTGATTCCATCCGATAACCTGGGAACACGGAGATGTTGTATTGTTCAATATGTAGGAATAAATAAAGCCTGAGGGAACTGTCCTTTGTTACCAAATTTGAATATGTCCCTACTAATAACCTCAAATACCGACCAGTAAAGTTTTTTATGCGTCCGGCTTTTATTAGCGCTAACTGTGAGCGAGGAAAAATTTGAACCGGGCTTCGCGCCGGAAAACGGCCATGCGCCATTGCAGGTGGGCGTGACGTCATCGTGAGGTTCGCCGAGGCGGCGAGCTGACAGTTCTGCCACTGAAAGCTTCCCCTCCTCACCTCACGATGACGTCACAACCAAAAGAGCGCGTACTTAAGTCTTTGTGCGGGAATTCAAAACCCAGGAACTTTGAACATGCATAGAATCCACAGATTTTATTTTTTATAGTTTATTTTAATTGCGATGTTTATTAAATTGAATATTACAAATTACTTAATACCTGTATGATATATTTGAAACCAAGGACAGTTCCCTGAACGGTTCAATGTTACATTACGAATTCAAGGTCAAAATAATGATCGTCGTGAAGGAGATATTGTTGTACCTAGGTGCCCGTTAGGGCGCCGCAGCTACACACTCTGGCACCTATAATACAGCAAGCAGAGTTGGCGTGATTTCAAGGTGTTACCCAACCGTCATGAAACGTGATGTGAGCTTGTAAACTATCAAAATCATGGGGATTTAGGTACCTGACAATACATGCCAAATTTGGTTGGTGTACGAACATTCCTTCTTGGTGAAAAAATTACTTGAAACATGCTTAAAATCACTTTAAGGTTGTTAGCTACTACTACGGGCTAATTTACTTACTAATTCGTCAGTTTCAATTAGCCAACGATTCTGGCCAAACGGGTTGGAATACAACGTTCATATTTTACAAGAACATTAAGGCTATAGTGATGTAGTGTCTTTTGAAAGAAAAAGTCAAAAACGTTTACTGGAAGGCTTCCAAATAAAGATTTTAATATAAGCCTTTTACAAGCATAAAATCAGCAAATAACTATAGTTACTTGACTATGATCACCAACAATGTGTACAAAAAACAAGTCTTTGGACCACTACATATTTTACATTCTATTGTTGATTGGCAATTTTGCAATGCTCTTAATACAAATAAACCAAAAAAGTAGGATACTTACCGATCCCATTTGTTGTGGGAATGAACCCATGCCGGTGTCATCATCCCCTAGACAGATGGGCCTAACATACATCGTGTATACAACTTCATCGTCAAGGTAGAGCAGGGCAATGTCATTTCTCATTGAGGTAGCGTCGAAATCTGGGTGAATAAAGATGCGTTGCGCCTGAAATTAATTTTTGAATAAAAATTATTAAAGAATTGCTCTCGAAGTCTATGGGAGATTGCAGTTTTCTATAGCATACCTACAGTGAGGAAAATCATCTCGGTTTCCCGATATTTTCCAGTTTCAAAAAGTAGGCCTACTGGGAGTGATGCATCATCCAAAATTAAAAAAAATCATTCTTCGCAAACTATCGAAAACGCTTATAAGTTAGTGACCATTTCACTTAGGTGCGCTACACATTTATTTTATTTCCATTTACATATTATCACCTAGTTAATTTATTTTGTACAAAACAACAAAAAAACAATATAGTCGTTCCGGGCGCACCGACATTGGAATACAATTCCCATTGGAAAGATTTATATATAGTTCGAGATTCGAAAATTAGAACAAAATTGTTGTTGCTGGATTACCTCCCTCGGTTGCAAATCTCGCTCTGCCCATTTAGAGAAGTCGAATTTTCCCATGAAGACGATCAGTTTATCCCCGTTCGTCTTAGGCTCGGCAACACAATGTGCGGCTGAAAAGAAGATTGATTGATTGATTGATTGATTGATTGATTGATTGATTGATTAAAGGTCGGACGTGTCTCTATGTTCTAAAGCACTGGAGGGCTCGTGGGTGTCTGGATGCTTGTGGTGGTCGATCAACTCCCACAATCATCATCCACACTTAGCGCCATTTCACCCTTGCGCTTCTTTTGTGGAGCTTTATAAACGCTTCTGGTCCCAAAACATTGATTCCTTTATTGTTTTATATTTATATGATGTGGACATTCTTTTTTGGGCTGGTCAATGTCTATAGTTAGTTTACAAACGAATATTTTAAAATGTTAAAATTAAATTTGAACTGGTACCTAGGCTTTCCCATTTTGAAACAGGAAACAAAAATAAAAAGGGACAAGTCGGTTTAAACTGACAAATTAGATTTTAGTACCGACTCTTTTTATGTATAGGCCTACTTACGTAAAAAATTTCACTATAAAACTATTTAGTGTGTTGGTTAGGAAGAGTTATTTGTTGGTTTAGGAAGATCAGTTCACATTGATGTTCTATAACTGTGTAATATTTCCAAAACGAAAGACCCATGTTAAAAGTAAAGCAGTCTACTTACCCACAACCACAAAGCGCTTGTTGATGAGTACTCCTCCACATCTGATCGTACGGGTACTGTCGATGAAGATAATCGCTATCCAAGGAAAGTCCCCCTTCTCCACTTCCCTTCCACCTAGCATGAGTGGCCGAGGTCGTACTGAGAGACCACAATTCTCTGGGGACATTCCCTCACAGATAAACATTGCTCTAAAGTGTGTTTGGTAATAACTTGAATGATTCGTGAAATTCAAGAAAGATATTATAAGAAAGAATAAATTGTTTATGAGTGACTAATCAACCCTAAATATGTTGTTAGACTCAATCAAAGATATAAATATACACCTAGGCCTCTTTCATACCAGGTAATTTCTTTACCTTTGGCTATTCTCAAATACTGTAGGCCATAGACGCTTCGGTTTCTTTCATCGCAAGCAACTAATTCGAATATTCATGTAGTCCCTAATGTAGTCGTTTAGTTTGATCATCTTCCACTTACATTCTATTTGAATTCCTTCGTATAGCTATAGGCCTACATAATAATACATCGGAGTGAAATATTTGCCTGCAAATGGGGCTAAGTAATTGGTTTCTGGGTATGGGTGTGAGATTATTTAAAATAAGATTGCTGCTGTATTTAATGTATCAAGGATGGAAACTAATGACTAAGATGAACGTGAACTGAAATCATCACGGTTTGCTGGTGGTTTACCTTCATCCTTCCCGCTTCTTGTTGGTGATTTGGTCGTTGTGGTTGTGGGGGTTGTGGTGGTGGGACGCATAGTCGGGTGAGGCCTGATAGGTATTAGACTTGTGAAGATGGGTGTTTGTCCTAAGATAAAATAGGAGCCAGAGTACGACTCGGCGTGATAATTTGAGACATCACTCCAGGGCGCAGGACCTGTGGAATAAAATAAGTGTATAACTAATAAGTGACGCACTTTACCTTTTCAGAGTCAGATCCGAATTAAATCCATGTAAATTAGGTAATTTTTATCAAACAATTAGAGTTTTTAATTTTTTTCTAAGATTTTTAGTATTTTATCATATTTTTTATCATGATTTTTAAGGAATTTTGGGAAATTTTGGAATTTGAAGCTACATTTTGAGTTAAAATTAAAATTCTAGGTGCACACCTAAAACAAGATTTTTTTCTAAAATTTTCGCATATTTTGTATTTTGTGTATCTCAAATACCTGTCATACTAGAGATATATCAAATTTCCGGGACAAACCAACAAATTTTTGTTTTTAACTGTTTTTTGCAGATGTCTTTTTTCAATCTTCTCTAAAAAAGGTAAAATTCGTACCATTGGCATGGTGGAAAAATATCTATTTTTTATCCACAAAAAAAAAAAATAGGGGTAAATTGAAAAAAAATTGTTTACCCGCATTTAAATTTTGAAAACTTGATTTTATCGTTTGAGGACGCAGGGTCTGAGAGGGGTAAAAAATATAATATATGAGTTACTATAAAAGTTGAGGAAAAATTAAAGTCTCAGATTCCCCACCTCGTGCTGGTTGTCTGGTGGTTGTGGAACGCGCACTCGGGCGAGGTCTGTGAGCCATTATACCAGAGTAGTCGGGTGCACGTCCTGCGCTAAGATGGAACCCGGCGTCCGACTCGGCCATATCACCAGAGTTCTCATTCGAGGACGGGGCTCCTGGAGAATGAGAGAATCATAATATTAATAAGCAGTCAACTTGTATACAATTGACTGTTACACCTAACGCTACGTACAATATGATTAATGCTGCTCCACTGCTACGCTACTGATTTTGTATGTGATTCGACTTCGACTATTCGAAGCACAACACCATCTCTTTCGCAACACTAACAGAATATCGCATTCATACTACACACGTTGGACACTACATTCATACACATATTATCGTGGTGTATCCAGGAATTCATAAAGAGGGGGGGGGTTAAACCTATTGATCCATAGATGTACCGAAGGCCAATTGGGGGGCCAAGGGGCCCCCGGAAAATTTTTCACTTTGAAGGTTATTTTGGTGAAAATCTGTGGGTTTTGAAGCATCACAATAACCAGCTTTGAATGTACAAAAATCCTCTTTTGGTCAGATGGTAATTTGCCTATAGTAGTGCGATAAAACAGTTATTCTATATTCTCCATTGAAACGTTTAAAGTGCACTTTCACACTTTTTGAGCAAAATGGGTGGTGGGGGGGTTCCCTCCCCTTGGATACGCCACTGCACATATATTACATTCATACTCGTATGTGGTTGCAATTGACCGACTTGTACCTTTTGTCGGTGGTTTCTTGACAGGCGTGCTTGAGGTGCTGGTGGATCTCGGACGGGAACGACGTCCTATGGGGTAGGGTCTCGTTGGTGTTGTACGTGTGGTGAGAACTAGTGGGGGGTCGGTAATATCACTGGTGACTGCAGCTGGGAATAGCACATGATGATCGAGTCAATATCGACACATATACCATAACAACATTGGTATAATTCAGCAATTGTAGCAATGTGCTTTGCCTTCCCACATGATGTCTTAAATCTACTTCAACAAATTTGTGGAAAAGTTCAGATTCAATTCAACATTCACCACGGTTTCGCTTGGCGTACGTAGAGTAAATTGGACAAATTGAAACATTGACGAGTCCAAATAAAATGCACACAGTTCTAACTTTTGGAAGTAACTTGAAAGAAAGTTCATTGACGTACGCTTATTGGATGTAAACGTGGATTAACAGGCCTAACTGCAGAAGCAAAGTACTACTCACCAGCTGGTGGTCTTCCTTTCATCGTGTGTGTGTAAGTAGAAAAGATGCTCCCTGCAACTGTTGGTACTGGAACAGATCGAGTTTCGTTTTTATTGTCTAGATAGGAATTATTCGATCTGTTAGTAACGGTTTTTCAAACCTACCATAGCTCATGAATAACGGGTGAAACTCTGATTCGGGAGATTAAGGATTCGATACCCACCACCGCCAATCATGACTGGAAGTTTTACCATGGTTTTCTTGAGATTTCCAAAGGTCTTGGGCCTAATTCCAAATCACCTATAGTTATAGCCTACATGAAAAGTGGCACACAATAATTGTCCCTGGTATGGATTAGTAGTAGGTTATATAGGGTAATTGTGAATGGATGAAAAAGACTATCCCAGCATTCGCCATGAAGATGGAAGAAAAAAACTGGGGTCAAAAATTCAGTCGGGATTATTGGTGATGGTGACGAACCCCCGTCCTTCCGAATCTGAGTCTCACACGTTGCGCATCAGAACTATAGCCTCAACAGATGGAAAATGCGACTTATGTGACCTTCATTACCTTCAGTTCTGCAGAGAATTCGGCCGTTGAATTTTATCAAGGTGATTTGCGGCAGTGGATTTTTCACTGGAAAATTAACGTAATAATCGAGCTGTGGCTTTGTGTTGGTTCGATCTTCCTCTAACACTAAACCTTCGTTCATCTGTAACAACATTCAGCATAATATTCATTTTCGATTCAAATTATTTAGATTAGCAAGTTATTAATAATTCTTCGTAGAGACATATCTAGGGGACAATCCTTAAACCTCTATACCGAGGACTTAAAACGGGTATTCACTAGCTGAACAATTTTTTTTATATGTTATGAATTTACACCTGAGCACACTCAGATGTAATTAGTCAAGCACGAGAGTACTGCAGTTGAGATGCTGAGCGTCCGTAAGTACGCAAATTAGTATTGCTTGCAAGATACATACCTCCTCTTCTGGTAATCTGCTCAACTTTACCCATATTGTCACACTAATCGTGAGGTCGCCTCCAGGGTCTCCAAGTGTGATGCGACCCACCCTGTGCCCGTTCCTCTGGACGTATCTGTACTTCTGATCACACGAGGCCACATTTTGACTTGTAACTCGGCCCAGAAGTACCAGCACACCCATCAAACACAGCAGCATCGTGACACGTTCTGCAGTAGATGATTTCAACTGACCGTCCAAGCTACGGGAAGATCCGGTGTGGTCATTTGAAGCTCTACCTCATCCGTGCTGCAATGGTGAAACCACTTCCACTGCGTTCGCAAGTCGTCCGGAAGAAGAAAACCACTAACGAACAATGACACATTTAAATTCGTAGCACACAACATTAAAATGCGCTTACAATTATTCATCATCATCATCATTATCATCTTCATCATCTTGACAATTGCTTAGTTTATTTGATTGTAAAGCGTATCATTGCGTCAACCGTTAGGTAATAAATATTAGGTTTCACTCTAACCTAAAAGTTTTTGTCAAATCAAAATGGCCACCGCCAATATGGGACCCAAAGAAAGTCCTTATACTTACTTTTGAATCATTCAGTCATCTCCAACATTGAAAGACCAATTTCCCGATCTCTGTTGAGGGTTGTAAACGCCGATCAGATTACAAATTTGGATTGTAAAATATATCATGCTTCTTTTCTTAATCGAACGGCTTAGTAGTGATTATAGGGTACGATGTAAGCGCGCTCTGCAGGGGATTATAGTGATGACGATTATAACCCAAACAAAAGTGAGTACTTTGAATATCGGTGGTGACCTTCTTTATTTGACAAAATGTAAACAGGGATGTGGTGAGACTTGCCTGTGCTTAGCGACCTTGCCTACTGCCCTACTAGAATTGGGTATAGAGAAAACCTAGAGAATGCGCTAGTAGTATTTTCAAGATGGCCGCCTAAACAGCTGTTGTGTAAAAACAAATTATAAAGTTTTCTTTGTTATCAAAATAACAAATTTTCACCGATCACATTATATGCTACACTTTGTCAACAACATTCGATTCCAACATTAGCAAACATTGTCGTCCTAGTGCAACCGACGTAATTTTCCTCCACAAACTTCTCCATAACTTCAACGACCGGACTTCAAGATATAAACTTTCACATCCCAATCCTTACAAGATTAAAAAAAAATACGTATCCTTAAAAAATTCCATGTGCTCGTATTGATATTTCAAAATTATCCACTATACAACCGAATTCCAGAAACCTATAAGACAACAAAAGCCATTGATACAGAAATTGACATCAACCACATAAAACTACATTCATTTAATGGCGTTTTCCACTGGCCGCACTGATGCGCACTGAGTGCAAGTAGCATATTCCACTGGTAGCTGAAAATCGCACTCGTGCAAAAATATCGTATTCCACTGGGCGAACTGCACTCGCTCCGTGCACTCGCAGTGCGCACTGAGCCGCACTGACTCCGAGGGTCAGGGCAATCTTTTCAGTGCAACCGTAGACCCGCGAAATTTGGTTGTGTTGTTAGATTTGATCGACTTTTCGTTGGATAGCAGCGACGATGAGTTGATCAATTCATTATCAGAATTGTCTCAGAGAAATCACAAACTACGTAGATGTTGTCCACATGTATTCTGACATAGAGGTAGATTTGCATAACATTTTAGTTTGAGGTTATGTTTATTGTTTACTGTTCAGTCCAGTTGGGAACGGCAAAAATATGCATTGGCCATTGCTTTCGACTTTTTCCCCATTCTCATCCACCACAATTGCTTCGAAAGCGTATGAAGACATATTGATAGTGAGGATTGCCACTCAATATTATGCACTGACAAAATAATCATACCCACTGACAGTTGCACTCAGGGCAGCACTGGTGCCGTGCATCACGTGACCGTGACGTTTCAGTGCGCACTGACGTCGCACTCAGTGCGGCCCAGTGGAAAACGCCATAAAGCAGCTGTTTATGCCAGTTTACCAATGTGACTAATTTATCACTCTTCTCGATCACCTTATATGACCTTTTCACCAGTTTTGTATTTTATGACCTCAGTTCTTTTTTCATTCGACTTGTATTTAAGCCGTTTTTTTTTATATTTTATACTTTTGCTATTCAAGTTTTTCTTATTGTATGTGTTGTATAATTTTAATTTTATAACACTTGTTCATGTATTTAATGATTTGTATTTATTTATTTATTTATTTAACGTCTATCCTATTCAGTTAAAAAACTGATTTACAAAAGAGGTCAACTAAATACATCTACTTAGACCTACATAGATGCAAACACAAAATAATAGATGAAAAACAAAACGTATTTGTATTTTTTGTATTTTAAATTGTTTAGTTTTAGTTAACTGACACTTGAGGGTATAACAACCTGTCAACTCAAAAATGACATTTATAATAAAATATTGATTTTTATGCTTTTTATAATACGTGTTGTGTTTTACATTTGATTATATTCAATACCTACTTACACTTTGCGGTATGAACCATCACTTTTTATGAAGGTCGTATTCAAAGCTTGGTTGTGGTTCTATTGCACCAGCATGCAACTCTCATGGGATGTGACGTACGAATTGTCGCATTGCAGCTAGCGATGCGATTATGGCGTGATACAATGCAAATAGGCCTAGAATACTTAGCAAATATGCGAGGCGCGTCGTGTTGATAGGATTATCTGTCTTTATTATTTCTTTCGTCATCATTGTTACTCGGCAATCTGTTAGGAATTACTGTCAAAATAATTATGGTCATAGTGCAATGGTGATTAAATATGATATGTTATTTTTAACTTAGATTGGAGAAGAGTTTGATGTTTGGTAAAGTATAGATAGAAAACATAACCACAACGTGAAAACACCTTTTTGCCTGCTGATGATGACTGTAGCAAATTTAATCGTTCCATCCTTCTGGGATTCATCTGGTAAATTTTGTCTACTAAAATCAGCCATTTTCACAAACCAAACTTACTACTCGTAACCAAACCTGTGGGGTCACGCAATCCAGTATGATACATGGAGTTCTGTCCGCTGGGCACGGGTTTTGGAGGGAAGCTACCATCGGCATCATGGTTGTGCTGACTGGTGTGTGTGATTGTAAGACTCATTGAATGTATGTGAAGTAACCTTGCTGATGAGTATGACAACATGCATGCATAATTTAATTCTTGCTTGGCACTACGTATAGTTAATTTTGATTTTGTAGCTAGTGCTGCAGGTGTTTAGTAGGGCCTACCCATCCTTCAGCTGATGAGTCCCAGAATGACGAAGCGCGCCACTGACTAGCTGCAGTCAATAGGCGAAAATATGCTCTTGTACAGCCCTTCATGTTGTGTTAATGTTCTCAATCCCTTCCCAACCAGTACAATCCAAGACTCTCTTAGTACTCAACTTTTATAATTTAGAAGAAATAGCCATCAGTTTGGTCACGTGACCACAATTATTTGTAATACTATAAAGTCTAGATATGCCGGTGCATGTATGGTCACCGCTTGCCACACACATTGAACCACTTTACCCGGGAAACAAGTACAGGCTAAAGGAAAAAGTAAAGGAAGATAACGGATAGATCGACATGATTTCCACAAAACAAGTCTCATAGCCGTCTGTATTGAAAATGAAATCAATCCCCTTCACAATTGTCCTTTTCGCAACATATCTACTTAGACACCTGAAGAGGGGACATGAATTGCACCCTGGGCAGGCTTTCCACAAAAAAATATTTACAAAATAAAAATAATATTAAATCCTCTTGCTTGCATGCCTCATTTAAAAGAAGCTCTCTTAATTTTTTTTTCATCCTGTAGGGAAATAGTAATAAAATAAAATAATATGTTATTCGCATTTAATTTTTATTTATTTTTCATTTCTATTTAATTTACAGTCAGATGTAAGAAATATTATTCGTAGCGATTTATTAGGCTGATAGGCTGATAGAGTGGATACTAAAAGTCAAGAAACACATTATTGAATTGCTCGTATTGTATTTATTTATTTATTAGGTTTTGTTTTGAGCACAATAATAATTCATTTCACAATATGGTGTGCATAGTTGCTTTATTACTTTCACTTATAAACAATCAACATTCAAATGCACGGGATACAATATAATCATAAACAGGTAAAGTGGTAAATGTTCATACTATTATTTTCAATAACCATTGAAGCTGATGCTCAATGGTCATGTTATTTCATAATCTAGGCATGTTCTGTTTTAATGAGAAAGGTGCAATTTTCAAATTTGTTTTGAACATCACAAAAAATAATAATTGTTTATTTATAAAAAAAAATTGAGAAGTTATTCAAAACAATATAAGCGATACTCAAAAATAATAAGTTATTTATGGACAATTTGTTTTGTCAAATAATGTTCAGCGGCGTGCAAAGAGATTTGTAAAGGAGTGACCAAACTATTAGCAGAGGATTGAACACTACGTTTTTGTCTAGAAAATATTTCCTGATAAGCGGGTAACAACGATGATTGCACTTAATAGGAACATTATTAGAACGTCTAATTTGTATCTAATACATTAACAAAAGAAAATAGAACGTCTTTAAAACAATACTTTATGTCTACCGACTGGCTAAATTCTATGGCCCGAACGTATCGCGCGCACCGTTATAATTACTGCATAGCACAGCCCATCCCATTAGTATTGGCATTGACTAAAGAAGGCTATCGGTATTGGTGATGCGCGCACGAGAGCCAGGAGATTAAGCCAGGCGGTAAAATTGACATTATGGGGTAAAAATATTGTAAAATTAGTTCTTTCTGACCAACATCTTCAAATTTCACAATTTGTCTTGAGAACTGACTTTCTAAATTCATGAAAATGTTAGCTTAACAGAAGAACCTTCTTGATCCATGTCGTGTACTTTGCGACATCTGTAAATAGGCTATACTCATCAAGATCGCATAACTTTTCTGATCCACGTGCGCTGAAACTGACTACTCCTCTGAGGAACCATTGATTTACCGGAGTCCGCTGTACGCTGTCTCCGCCACTGGACCTACCTGGACATAGCAAACAGATTGTCAACCAGGTATCGTGCACCAGACTCCACTGTACGCTTGCGTTGGAGAGCTAGCCCGCTACCGCTGTCTCCGCCACATGGACCTACACCTGGACATAGCAAACAGATTGTCAACCAGGTATCGTGCACCAGACTCCACTTAGGTACATTTATCTTGCCCCCCCCCCCGCCCCCCCTCCCCACATTGGAATTTCCAAAATGTGAACATGTCCACGTTTTGTGCTGAAATGTGCCACAGTTAATTCGTTTTGAGCAGCTACGGATTAGTAGATAAAGCCACTTCCAACGTGTAGGGGGGGGGGGGGGCTAAGTTAATGGCTAGCCCCCCCACATTGGAATTTCCAAAATGTGAACATGTCCACGTTTTGTGCTCATTTTGTGCTGAAATGTGCCGTAGTTAAATAGTTTCAAACAAAGATGAAAAATAAAAATATATTGAAATAAATGGCTTTTTATGAAAGTTTTAGTATTCAGTATTAATTGGATTGGCATTTTATTATATGTGCCCTCTCTTATTATAGCAAATGATACAATAAATGCTGATTATACAATAGTTATAATCACTTGTAGTTCTGTTGCCTGCACACAGAGTTGTTTCAAGGTCAATCTCTTGAAAGGTTGGATGAGAGAGGTAGCACTCTTCTGAAGACACAATGGGGACCATGGCAAGTAATGGTACATCACTTGTGTTCTTCCCTTCCTTCTGACCCCAGCCTACCACCTGCAACAATGAAGCATATCTCTGCACAGTGTACGCGGATTGTTAAAAATATAGAATAAGAGAAAAATCTTAACAATCTTAAAATTAAAATTTGAAGTTAACTATTAGTACAGAAATAAACTACTATTCAAAAACGGAAATTTGTGTACATATATTATATTAAAAATAATAATTATAGTAAGTTTTAATTGTGATGACATTTTTGTCGGGTGCGGTCATGACTAAGAACACAGATAATAACTTTAGGGGCTGACATTGTTTTGTTTTTATGAACACAAGAATGGCAATTCATAGAGCTTTGATAAAATTTGGGTATACATCAATTAATTATACTAAAATTATGGTTACAATAGTTTACAGAATAGTATTTTTGAGACTTTTGCACTCTTTTGATAGTATTATATTATTCGAGTTTAATATTTAGATTCTTTTCAAGAATAGAAAATTGAACGAAGGAAATTAAGGACGCGTCAACCGTTAGGTCATAATGCACCACTCTAGCCGAGGGGATATAGGGAGGAGGTGCCAATGCTGGTCAGAACCATCCATGGTTAGGGGGAAGAAAGGGGGGTTCTCACGTCGCGATCGCCATCGTCTTTGTCATCGTTCGTTGTGTCATTGTCATCGTAGTCGGGGAAGTCGTCAAGGAAAAAAATGTAGGTGTCCCCGACGACGATTGCCAGAGCTCCCCTCTAGTTTCGGGTATAATATCCCCTCTTACAAGCTCATGTTTGCGAGGTGGACTTTTTCTCTTGAATCGCCTTGTACAATTAGCAGAGCCATGCTCTAGGCCAATTCTACTGGCCGGGCCCAGACGGGGGTGAAATGAATGAAGTAGGCCTGCTTACCACGGCTACCTCGTCTACGATCTCGTCGAGATGGCTGTCCATGTCCCAGATACAGATAGGCCGGACGTATAACGTGAACCTAGCTGCCGTCTCCAACACCAGGATGGCGATGTCACCGAGCAGGAACGGGTTCTTAGGAACAAACGAATGATGCAGCACGATTTGTTTCACCTGAAATAGTAAAATATACTCTTTCTTGTTACTTATTTTTTAGGGATGGGATTTGACCGGTCAAATTCAAATTTGGTCAATTGACTGGTCAATTGACGGTCAATTGACGGTCAATTGACGGTCAAATGTAAAAAATCATAAATTTTATTTTATTAAATAATTAGTATATTATTTTTTAAATGTTGTGGTGACAAAAGCTTGTTTTACTTAAAAGCTTGTTAAATGCATATTAAGTGGCATATCATCATCGTCATCATCATCGTCGATGCTGTCATCAGTCCCTTCTCCGATTCAGCTTCAGCTTACACAGAAGCTATTATATTCTATTTGTCTATTATAATTCATAATATAACTACATAATAAATATAATTAAAATAAAATATTACCTAATTAAAACATTTTTAATTGAAAAAGAAAGAAAGAAATGTTATCGTTTACATAAAAATTCAAATAATTTTAAGTTTTAAATGCAATATACACATGTTATCTTTAAGTCAATTGACTGGTCAATTGACCAAAAGTATTTGACCAGTCATTTGACCGGTCAATTGACCAGTCAATTGACCGGTCAATTGACATTGTGCAACCCTACTTATTTTTATATAAAATATTTATTCAATGTTAATCATGTTGTCTTGGAAATAAGTAGAATATAGTATAATTATTACAGTGTACATAAAACATTTTAAAACAATATAAAAAATAACAGTCTGAGTAATGAGTATTATACGCCACTCACATGAAGGGGTAATGGGGTAGCTTGGAGGGGGGGGGGGAGGAAGAGAGAGGAAGATAAGCAGTCCAACAGGAATTCTGTATACCTACAAAGAATTATTCTTTGTTTCAATTTACGGTTTACCAGAAAATTGGTTGAGTGTCCGCCCTCATTATTTTAGATATTAACCACTGAGAATATCTATAAGGGACCTCTTGAAGTAAGCAGAGATTAGAGACTAATTCAAAATAAAACATCACATAATAGATTATAATATTCTGATGCATTTTGTTGTAGATAATTTCAATAAATGGCAAATATTGATATTGTGATAGTTGCAATAATCACCAACACGATGAGTAGGCTAAAATCATACCAACAATAAGTCTATGTATTGGTATTTTTAGTGTAACATATTTTGTAGCTAATACTATTATTGTCAATTGTGATTAAGATTCTTGTATTAGGAATTGTATATTGTAAAGCTTATTTCAAAACTTGTACGGCTTTTATGACAGGTATACCCTCGACCAGAAGTAAATCTAGGGCTGGGTATACAACTAGACCCCATACCCTAGATTAACTTATGGTCGATACGCGTTGCTATACAATTGTGAGCATAAGCCTTGTACTACCTTGTATTGCTAAACTTTGGAGTTGAATATGTATGTGTATTGAATACAGGGAAGTGTAAAGCTATTCAGTATGCACATACCTTTCCAAGTTGTACGTCCTCTTCCGCCATGTTGGATCTGTTAAACTGGCCCAAGGCGACTACTATATCTTCCCTTTTGAACGCTTTTTTGGTCTTCCGGTCATACAAGCAATGCGCGGCTGAAACAGTCAACGCAACGACTCTTTGAGTTCACATTCAGCAGGCCGACAGTCCCGGGTTCTATACTCGTCGAGACCGGTAGTATAGCCCTTAATGACTGAAGGTTTTCCCCTAGGTGTTTCCATGGGCGTCGGGAGGGGGGGGGGGGCAAGGGGGGCACTTGCCTCTCCCTGGATTTCAGGGAAAATGATAAATTTGGCAGCAGAAAAAATAATTAAAAAGTATCACAACTCATTTACACGGAAACGTATATTATGAAACCACTCAACTGAACTTTAACCTTGGTTACTTACTTTGTATGTCTGTTTCATTTTAATTTATTCGTAACTTATTTTAACAACCCAAAACCTATTTTAACAACCCAAAATCTGATTTGAAGTGAAAAAAAACGACCTGCGGGGCTATTTTATTTGTTCGTTCGTTGATGTCAGGATCAACACCAGGATAAATGTTTGAATTTTAATTTGTCATAACCTATTTTTACAACACAAATTCGGTTGAAAAGATTGAAAATTAAAAAATACGCCTTGCTCACAGACCACCCTTACACCTGGATAAATGAATTGGAATTAAAACACACAAATTCAGTTATAAAGTATTGAACATATATTGTGCTAAATGCCCCGTGGGGCTCCTTGGGGGACTTCGCCCCCGAGCCCCTATTATTCCAGCATGTTCCCCCCTTGGAAAAAATCCTGGCGGCTCCCATGGGTGTTTCTCAGTTGTTATAAGAGGATTGAAAACATGCATTTAAAGCAAATTACTGTTCGCTCGGCCGACTGATGCTACAGTAACTTGTTTGCAATTTTAGGTAGTTGTCAAATTGATTGGATATTGCTTAACATCTCATATTTGTGCAACTAGGCTAATCGAGACGAAGGGAGGGACGTAAGGGATGACGCCCCCGGGGGGACAAGGGGTGGACAGGCATGGAAGCGGTAACCATGACTAATCTTTGGCGGTAACATATGACTCTACAGTAACACATTTTTTTTAAAATATTAATTAAAAAAAAAAAAAATTATTCAAGTTTTCGTATTTTCTTAAAAAGTCAAAATTGACCATATTCATGGGCTGCGAATGCAAGGGACTAAAATCCTCTTGTATCATAGATATCCCCTGGTACTTCCCTTCCCTTCACACTTGTTCTAATTCCAATATTTATTTATAGACACCTGAAGATGGCATGACATGCATTGCACCCTGAACAGGCTTCCCACGAAAAAATAAAAATATAAAATGTGTTTAAAATTACATTACTTTGAACAATATTGAGTTAGCGTGTTCAAATTTGTATTGTGTTAGCGGGATATATCATTCATAGGTTAGCACCTACTGGCGTGAATCGGCGACAGCTGTGCGAAATCCATGCGTGCTGTCGCCGCTGCTAGTTTCATGCTGTTTTGATGTTTTCTGTGAAGTGCAGTGGACTGTCATGTGATTGTGAGGAGTGTGTTGTTTTTGGAATATGCCACGATTCACGAAAGTAATAAGAACAGATTATTTCGTGGTGATAGGTACACTGTTGATAAAGGTAAGTGTAAAACTGATAATAATAGCAATATTCAGGTAGAAAGTGGCGAAACAAATTGACGCGAGAGAATAACCTAACCCTACTTTTAGGCTTAGAGCTATCAGAGTCGATAAAGAAGTTTCCTTTATCGACTAGGGCGCTATTAATTAATTGGAAAAAGCACAAATGCTGCGAAAAAAAAAACTACGGTATGATGAAGACCAGTGATTCAGAGTATGGTGCTTGAAAGCATATCAGATGCAGTGAGTTACTCGCAGGGACGACGCTAGGATTACCGACGCATTATAGGGGGGGGGGGGGGCGACCCGGCGAATAATATAATAATTAGGGGGGCAAACCCTGATCGCAATCTGGAGTTGTATAATTCCCCCCCCCCCCCTACCCATATATCGACGGATACAATTGAACCATAGATATATAGGCCTACTAATATTGGCCCTCGCCCTACCCCAGGAACAGATTTTTTAATTTATTTTAAAAATTTAACTCAATTTGCTCGAGCGTTACGCCTAAGTGCTTGACTCTCATTCGGGAGATCCCGAGTTCAAATCCCGCCGAGACCGGCAATCCTGACTGGACGGGTTTATTCCCCGAGGTTTTCCTTAGTCGTTAATGCGAATGCTAGGGATTGAGTCCTCTTAAACAACTCTCGGACATCCCTTCACAATTGTCATAACCTAATATAGCCACCTTGTTAAGTTAGAACTGAAGAAGGGTGTAAACGACACACTTCCTACGAAAAAATATTATCAGCCTAACCATGCAGTGGCGTATCCAGGAATTCATAAACAAGGGGGGTTTCAACGAATGGATTCATATGTACCTACTCGATATTTAAGAAGGGGGTCCGGGGGGCTTTTCCCATGGGCCCCAGCTTTTTTTATGAACTAAAATTCAATTTTTAATCTAAATACATTAGGCCAAACATCAAGATGCATAAACCAAACGATATTCATCAAATGAATGGCAAAAAATCAAATTTTACAGATTCATGCTTGCATTGCAGTTAGGCCTCCCGCCTCCGTCACACATTGATTGGGGGGCGGCATGGGGGCTGGAAGCGATTCTCGGTTGGGTGGGGACGCTTTCCCCCCTCTTGCCCCCCCCCCCCTATCGTCGTCTCTGGACACATGGAATTTATTGGCCCATAAAGTACCATCTTTAATTTATTCAAAACTATCATTTTCAACTTCAGGAACCAAAATCTTCTAAACTAAGAGAGCTAATCAGAAATGATGACCAATTATTACTCCCACAGACCCTACATAGGCCGAGTTATAAAACCTTAAGGTTACCTATGATATTTTGGTTCCTGAATATGCTCAAATTAATTTAGGCCTACATGTTAAAGCATACCAACCACACTTCTTCCTTTAAAGAACATCACAACCCTGTGATTTGTCGACGAAATAAAGGATAACATCATATTTTAGTCCTATGAAAAGGGGATGTCGGGGGGGGGGCAGGGTGAGTAGTTGTTTCTGTCTCTCAAGATTCGGGGGGGGGGGGGGGGAGATAAAATTACTCCCAGTGAGTTTAATTTGTAAAGGGTGCGTCAACCGTAGGAACCAGGGGTGTTATAGTGGCTTCACTGACTCACCAGTGATGACGTGTTTCATGCTTATCACGGTGGAACCACAGAAGATTGTCTGTGTGGGTTCCAGATAGAGGTTCGCAATCCAAGGCCAATGCCCCCTTTCGATCTCCATCCCTCCAAAGATGAGACGGGAAGGTACCACCGGTATACCGCACGTCACTGAAACACAAGTAGCCACCATTTTAATCTCTTATTATTATTTTATCTATGAGGTGGGAGGTAGGCAGGCACTTGTTGGTCTAAACTTATAACTGCAGGAGAATTGAGCGGTTTTAGCTTCGGGAAAGTGTTGTGGCTCGTTGGACCTGTTTTATGAGCCCTTCTTCCAATGCAGAATGTCGCGGGTTCGAATCCTGTTCTTGGGTTAAGAATGAATGAATTTGGTTCGCTTTAATTTAAAGCCCCCCCCCCCCCCTGAAAACTAAACCCCAAAAACGGATTTATTTATTTTACTAACAATTCAAGCCACGAGCCTAAACTTTATTGGCCTTGTTCCCATGATGTTTTGTCACCAGAGGCATACTTTACCCCGGGACCAGGCGGAGAAACTAACGATATAGATGTAGATTCTATACTTACCCTTCGCTGTGGCTCCATTGCCTGACTGAGGGATAGTGGTAAGAAACCCTGGAAGCTGTCTGGCTGGTTGAGGTATTGTGGCACTAGCGTTCGCCGTTAGTCTGATCCTCCCATAGAACTTGAGGCGTTTCCACAATGTCGAGGAGAAGCTAGATTTTATGTTATTCCCTGCAAAGAAGACAAACATTGGATTCACACAGAGTCACCACTCACCAGTAATATTTTTTCAATGTAGGGCCTACCGTACACATACTTTTTACATAGTTGCCCAACAATGCTGCTTGAGTTGGTGTGCATTTGATAACATGCATATTGCGGACTGCCCGCCAGCAAGTCGAGTTGCGCAACCTCCCAAAAATGTTCAACAATCTGAACTATTGGCAATAAAAGTTAACAGCTTCCAATCAGATCTCTTCAAAGTATCACGTGACGTGATAGGCCTACTTGAATTTGATCAACAATCACAACAGTAGGAGTCACCACTGTTTCTTTATTTTTATGCTCATGTGGCAGGGCTAGCAATAATGTTGGGCAATGGGAGTTGGGCAACTATGCTGATCGTTTGACAGTCGCTTTAGGTAGTATAATGTAGTTATTACGGTAACCTTAGGGTCATTTTCGCCCACTTCACATTTTACAGGGTATACGTCATAAAGAAAGAACTGAACTATATAGCCACAGAAGGAGAGAAAGGGTGGGGGTTACAATGTAAAGATTTGATTAGGAATCATATGTTGAGGTTAAACTTAATAAAATGTATGCCAAAATAAAATCGATCGAATAATATTAGCTTAATTAATATCTTACATCAGCTGCTTAAAACACATAGGCCTAGGCCAAATCGTTAAAAGGGAGAATGGTTTTAAAGAGTATGAATAACTTATACGCAATTAGCATACACAGTTACTGTGGGATAGTTTTAGAGCATATTTGAGTTAAGGGTGCATCAACCGTGAACCAAGGACATAAAAAGCCACAGGCGTTCAATCAAGTTTCTTTGAGAAATCGGAAAAAGGGACGTTGGGTGGTTGTCCATTAGAAATTAAAACAAATAAACATTCTTACCATATTGTATTTGCGACCCTGATTCATATTTGACTGGTTTCACATTTTGAATGTAGGATGTTCTTGTCAAATATGTGTTAAACGGCGGAGCTGAAAATGAATTAACACCCAAATTATCAAAAGACGTCGGGTGAAAACTGAATAAATGCACACAGTGATAGATATATTTTATTATATTAATACTCTAATAAATTTCCTGGAGCAACTTGTTGGCCGCACATTTCAGATTGCACGGAACTGGGGTACTGCACTAACATGCTAAAACATATTGACTCAAATATGAAGAGAACGACAAATATGTTGACGAGATGTAGTCTAGATTCGAGCTCTACTTTTGACTTTTGAGCAATGTTGCAGCCAGTCAATATGTTGAATGTTGATACAGTAGAACTTAGTCCGTCCGCCAAGCTAAACATAATTGTGTAGTTATTAGAGAAATGTTCAGTGCGCCCCTTTTTAGGTAGAAATTGGCTTACGTGAACGTGATTAAATAGATAAAATTCTCGTGCATCTCATTATGCCACCGTACCTACATAGTTTTTCAGCACGCAGAAGCAGTTTGTTTTCACCAAAATGTTTTACGCGGTGATATTGGTAAATATTCAATTTGTTCATGTCTTATGTTGACGTTAAAATTATAAAGCGATAAAAATAATAAAAATGTTACAAATAAAATTATAAATTAAATATATTTTATCTAAATTAAATGTGGTTACGCAAGTTATTTCAAACGAGAAATGTAGATCAAGCTTGTCCCAGTTGCCAAAGATAGAAGATCCGTTTTCTCTTGAAGATCAGTTTTCGGGAGAACAAGTTTTCTATGTTAAAATAAAGTAATGTGATTTGAAAAGGGGAAGGCAAACATTGAGAGGCCGGAGCGGTGTGGAGGTTATTGCCCAAACTTGCCTCTAGTGTCGGGAGTAAAATACCTACTCACAAAAAGTAATTGATGTTTGAGAGATGGGTTTTGTCTCTTTTCTTGCTTTTTACGACAGAAATGCAGGGCCCGAGGGCCTCAACATTAAAACAGCCACTTTCTGTCAGCGGGGGGAAGGGGGAGGGGGGCGAATTTTGAAGAATAAAAAATCTTGTCACTAATTTTGAAAACTAGGCCATTTCGCGATCGCTTTTTTTGTCCGTTGAGGATGGTTTTTTTAAATTTTTTATTGCTGGGATCTCTTACTTTTTTCAGTCTAAATGCAAAATCGTTTTTATTAAATTTCGGATTTTTGTTAAAAAGTATTTAATTTCTATGGTAAACCCAATTAATAGAATGAAAAATCTGCGGGGCCCCAAATTTGTTTTTTGAACGCATTGTAGGTGTTTGTTGTAAAGTTTCTTTTTTGGGCTACTTTTTTTAATTATTAACACCTAAAAAAAACTCATATTAAAACCTTTATATTTCTATGGATTTGGCTACGTTTTCATTTTTTTCTTTCAAAAGGCAAAATCACCATTCCCTTTAAATGTCCATGTGAAATATGAACGTTGTACCCCAATTTGGTCAAAATGGGCCCAAAATGTCACGAAAATTTGCTTTAAAAAATCAAAAAAAAATCGTAAAAGTACGATATTCATGAAATATTTCTCCGTTTAAACCCAAAAAACGGGGAAAGGGTCAAAGTTAGAGTTTTTCGAAGGTCCCCCCAAATTTTCATCAAGACGATAATTATCCCGTTTCCCCCGGTGAGCTCTAACTACAACAAAGAAAAAAAGAAAAAAAAATAAAAACAAAAAAAAAACAGCCAGCCCATCGCCCCGAGGAGTATTTTTTTGTGGAGGGTAAAACCAAACTTGTTTCCGTCACAAAGTCTAACATTCCTTTAAACCTTTTTATTTCTTACCAAAATTGTTGTGTTTTTTTGCATTGGGTTATATATTATATTGCAAATTTAAATTACTATAGTTCTTTGTTGTGTCTCCCTTATTATCAGTTTTATTTAGTTGTTCCCCTTTGTAAAAAATTTTTTAAATGAATAGGATAGACGTTAAAAAAATATAAAAAAAATAAAAATAAACTCAGGAGACCCACGGGCCTTTTAAACATGTCTGTATATGTGCGAAATTTGAGTCAGACCAGAAACTACTTACAATCAATTTAAAGAAAAACCCATATAAGAAATACTAATAAAGAAATCGAGTGTACTCCGGGTTCCCCACAGACCACCGTTTATTAAAAGTGTTTCATTCCATTTCTGGTAAGGGATGTTGAGGGGGGAAATGAAGATTGTAAACCAACCAATCTGTCCCTTTTTTTTGGGTTTTACGGGGAACATTTTGCCAGAACGAAGCGGGAAAAAAAAAAAATACGTCAAATAAGGGCGCGTCAACCGTTTGTATTGTGCCCATACAAACAATTGGTGGGGGGGGCCGGGGGGGGGGGTAAAACGGGGACGCTTGGGTTCCAAAAGGGTTATGCCCTTAGCCAAATTTATAATAATAATTTTTAGTAGGAACTTGCCCAAGTGCAATTTATGACATCTTCAGGATTGTGATGGGATGTCTTCCCAATCTTCGCAAAAACACCGAAGAAAACCTGGGAAAAAATTTTCAGTCAGGATTGCGTTCTCGGCGGGTTTTGAACCCGATAACCCCAAATCAGAGTCGCCCCTTTAAACGCTCGAGAAAACACTGTCGGTTATTCAAATATTGTTCCCAAATAAAAACAAAATTATACAAAAAAAAAACTGCCCCCAAATTATCCCATAGGAAAACCGTCGAGCATGTGGCAAATATTGTAAATATCAACCGTCTCAATAAAACGGCCGGGTTGTGGGTGTGAAGAAGCTTTCTGCAAGGGGAGACTAAAGTACACACACACATCACCCACACCCACCATAATTGTGGGACGTGATTTAAAGTTTGGCGCCTGCCTCGACCCGGCTCAGGGGTGATCATGGTTGACTCCGTCACGTGACGGGGTCCCCCCCGGGGGTTTCACCTTTTGTTTAAAACACCCCCCGCTTAAATTTATGTATGAACCAAAAAAGGTAGATCTTTGAGAAAAACATTGTTTCCTTTCTTGAAAATTTTTTATTTGGTTTAAGGGTGCGTCACCCAAAAAGGTCTAGGGGATATGGGGGGGAAATTGCCCACGCTTGTCAAAATCGGGTTGTGTGAGGAAACGGGGAGTTCTCACGTCTTCGTCGCTATGTCATCGTTCGTTTTTCTTTGGGGGGGACGCGTCGTCGTCATCGCGGGAGGTCGTTGAAGGGAGGGAAAGGTTCCCCGAGGCGAATCAAGAGATCGTTTCTATTTTTTGGGGGTATTTTAAAAACCCCCTTCTAACAGCGGAGTTTGTAGATAGACTTTGTCTCTTTCCTTCTTTTAATTGACAGCCAGCTCTGGGCCAAATTTTACCCCGGGCCCCGACAGGGTTTTTATAAATAACCTACACCCACCTGTTCTGATTTTTAACCCCTCCTTGTGTAGATAGTGACTTGATGTGCGGTCTCCTCCGGGTAAACAACTTTATCCCGCCACGTCTTCCCTCCCCGTTTGGGCACCCAAGCTGCGGTGGGAACAGACACGGGACGGTCTCCGCCGCGGAGTCCACCAGGACAGGGGACAAGGGGAAAAGAGCAGGGCACCTACACGTGTGCCCTGAAAGGGGGGACGCACTAGCACAGCGGGGGTAGACGCTTGTGGTGTAGGTAGATCCACATCCGGGAAGAGTGAGGTTTGCCACGCCACGTTTAAAATTAACTTTATTATAATTGGGTAAGTGGTTTTCAGTACTTTTTATTAATGGCGTTGGGGTGTCAACCTTTGGCATTTTGCGATCACTACGACCGACGACGACGACACGACGACGACGACGTCGACAATGTGAAAACTAGGGGTGTGTAAAAGGATAGGTCCACCGAAAAAAAAAAAGATCCCGCATCTTTTTTGAAGAGTAGTCAAAATCGAATTCAATTATTGAAACAAGGAGACAAATCGCTTTTTTGAAAAGACTTTGGGGATCCCCTTTTTACGAAAAAAATTTTGATCTGGAAATTACCAGACGAACATCGGTTGCTCTGTTTTGCTCACCTACAATACATATACAGACACCTCAAAAGAATAGGTTGGGTTGGTCGCCACTGAAATCGTTATAATATGCTTGAGGGGTAGCCTCTAATCGGATTTATTTTTTTTTTTTTTAATCAAACGATTCGAGTACATCACTGGGAATTTAAAGGAAAACTGGAAATTAGCTACTGGCTTTGCCGTAACATACTGGCTGCTCGGAAAGAATGAAAAATTTGAGAGTGTCCATTAAACTTACCTTACCATCGTACATGTTATTATTACTCTAGGAAAAGCCTTTAGTCCCCCCGCGTTATGGATGAGCTTTTTTTTTTAAGTTTTTTGTTTGCGTAGGACCACTTTACCTTTGCAAGGCTTTTTTAAGCATTGGTGATTGTTGTCAAGTTTTTATTTTAACTTGTTAATTGTTATAAAAAGGAAAAAGCTTAAAATCCCTCGCGTTGCGGGTGAGCTTTTTTGAAGTTTTTTGTTTGCATAGGGCCCTTTTCCTTTGCAAGTGCTTTTAAAAGCATTGTGGTGATTTTTGTCGTTTCTATTTTTACTTGTTTTTTGTTATAACTAGGAAAACGCTTAGGCCCCGTCGCGTTTACGGATGGCTTTTTGTAATTTTTTGTTTTGCGGAGGGCACTTTTCCTTTTCAAGTGCTTTTTTAAGCATTGTAGGTGATTGTTTTCAAATTTCTATTTTTACTTGTTTAAATTTTTATAACTAGGAAAATGCTTAAGTCCCGTCGCGTTGACGGGTGAGCTTTTTTTGAGTTTTTTGTTTGGGTTAGGACCACTTTTTTTGCAATGCTTTTTTAATGCTTGTTGGGTGATTGTTGTAAGTTTCTTTGTTATTGTTAATTGTTTTTAACTAGGAAAACGTTAAGTCCCCCCGCGTTATGGATAGCTTTTTTGAAATTTTTTTTTTTGCGTAGGACCACTTTTCCTTTGCAAGTGCTTTTTGAATGCTTGTAGGTGATTGTTGTCAAGTTTATATTGTTATTTTTTAATTGTTATGACTAGGAAAAACCCCCAAATCCCGCCGTTGGCGATGAGCTTTTTGAAAGGTTTTTTGTTTGGTGGGGGCTCTTTTCATCAAAGGGTTTTTGAAAAGCATTGTATAGTGATTGTTTTCACGTTTCTATTTGTTACTTTTTAATTTTTATTATAAACCCCAAAAAAATTTTTTAAAACCTTTTTTACCGGGGTTTTTGGGGTTTAATGTTTTCAATTTTTTTTTCCCAAAAAAGCAATACATCCCCATTCCCTTTAAAGGGGTTTGCACGGGAAATTAGCTAAAATTTTCGGCGCGTGCAGTGCCCCCGCATTTTTTTTGGGAAAACTCGGCCCCCTTTTTCATATCGGCATAATTTTTTTTTTACTTTTTTTCACAAAAAAAATTTTTAAACTAGGACTTTTTGTGATGTCGATTTTAAAAATTGGGATATAATATGGCTTTTAAAAAAATTGCGAATTTGGGACAATATTTTGAAAATTTCCCTTCACTTTAGAGGCTTTAAAAAAAAAATTTTACAAAACTTTTTATGGAAAAGGGTACACCCAACAAGTCCTAATTTCAACATTTATTTAAAAATAAAAAAAAAATTCCCAAAATGTTTTGTGTATTTCCCGGGGAAAAAACAAATAAAACAAACGAATGCATGTTTTCCCGCTTTTTTTAGGCCTTTTCAGCCCCAGCAAGTGGGCACTTTGGCGATACAAATTTTTGAGTGACAGGATGGTTTTTTTTATTTTCGAAATAACAATTTCATTGGCCACAGAGAAAACTGTTAAGCAAAAAAAGGGGCAAAACAACAAAAAAGGGCAAAAAATTACATGTTTACTGTTTGTTGCAGGGCAACAGCAAGACATTATTTTTTTTTTGGGGTAAGCTGTTAAGCGGGAAAAAAAAAAAAAAAAAAAACCCATTTTTTTTTTCACGCTGACCCCCAAAAAGAAACGTACACAGCATAATCTTAATCGTTTCATCCCGATAAATTCGATAAAAAAATGCAAATTATAGTAGATCTGAAACGGTCATAAGTTCTATTAGCTTTACGCCTGGGGCACATAAATGTAAAAAACAAAATTAAAACTTTATAGCATGAAAGGGAAAACGAAATCTTTTTTAAAGGCCTATAAAATGATACGTGTCAAATTAAAAACAGACAAGAATTAAATGAAAAAATTACTGGGGTTTGGAGTCGAACCCGGATCTTTTGGTTCTTCCGCCGTTTTTTTTGGGAGCGGGATTTATCCACGCCCCAAAAAGAAATCGGACTCAATTGCCCCAAAGGCCTTTAAAAAAATGGAAAGTAAAATGTGTTCCATTTTGGATTTCGTTCTGTTTTTAATTTTACAGGGGACTGTCAATACAAAATTCTTAAATATATTGTATTAAAATTGTCTCCACTGGGAATAGAACCCCGGCCGGTTTCCGCTGTGGGGCGGTTTCGGGAATGCTCTTACCAAAATGGGGCATTTAGACGGCGTCATAAATTGGGTTTTTTTGGTAGTTATTTTTTAAATTGGGGTGGGGATAGTTAATTTTCGATATAATAAAATTTAAAAAATGGTGAACATTGGGGGAACTACGCCCAAAACAAATCGGGTTCTATTCACGTCACGTGAAAAAATTAAAGCCGTCTTTTGAAAAAAAATGTATTCGCAGGGGCATATACTCATTGCACAGGGAAAGTTTACCCAATCTGGGTTTTTTTTTTGGGCCTTTCAAAAAGGGACGGGGTAAGGGCTTTAAATTTAAAGCCCCACAGCGGTCCCCACCCCCCCCCCCAAACCCAGCAAAGCATTTCTTTTGGGCAATATAGAAAAGATATTATTTTAAAGGGGCCATGCATCGTGTGTAAAGCTGGGCTCCGACAACGTAGGGCGTGACAAGTCTTTACTTTTTTTTACGTTTTTACCAACACGCATCATTTGTTATTTGTGAATATTGTTTTTTTGGGGCCATGCAAAAACCTAACCAAACCCATAGGGATACAAAATGGGCGGATCGACGACACATTCTGTAGATTTTTTGGCCCTTACGCCCTTTAGAAAATTTTTTTAAGTTTTACCTTTTCAACTTCAAAATTGTTTAATTTTGTTTTTCAAACTTGCCCTTATCTTAGCTTTTTATCTTTGTTTTTGACATGTTTTTGATAATTATTTTTTCCCGGGTGTTGAATGACCCTGAGTTACCTGATGGCGGGAAAAGGTTCTTTAAAATTTTCCCCAAAGCAAATTTTTTAAAGGGTTTAATGGGTTACTAAATGAAATCTTCTGACTATAAAACGAAAATCTTGTGGGGCATGTGCATTAAAAGAAAGTAGTACAAAAAAAGAGATATATACCGTCTGGAACAAACGGGCCCGGGACAAGTAAAAATAGGGAAAAACAAACCCTTTTTAAAACCCCAGGTTTTATATAAAAATTTAATATTTTTTAAATCTGCTTTAAGGGCCTGTCTTCCCCCCAGTAGCTGGCACTTTTTTTAAGTACAAAAATTGGTCATATCGGGGCAAAAAATTAGGAAAAATCTTTTAACCCAGTAAAATTTACTTATCCCTTTAAAAAAAACATGTTTACCTTTACAAAGGGAAAAATTTTGGGAAAAATTTAAACTAATTTGCTTTGAATACAAAAAAAATATTACAATTTTTAAATTAAATACGAAAATTTTCATGTCATGTCTTGACTTGTGTGCGTGGGGGGGGTTTTGGAAACATTAATTTTTGGGGGGCTTGTTAGATTTTTATTTTTTTCGGGTTTGCTTTTCCATCCTTTAGTTTTTGATGTGGGCCCTTTTACGGGCCTACCATATTTTTATTGACTAGGAAAATAGTGGGCAATTTAGTGCTAATGAATAAAAAAAAAACATTTAGTGGTGTATCCAGGAATGTCCAATGGGGGGGGGGGGGGTTGGGTAAAATATCCCAAAACCAGGGGACGGGGTCTGGCGCGAAGCCCTGGGCCGGGCCGGGGCCTTTTCAAATTTTTTCTCGTATTTGACTTTTTAAAAGGGCCTCTAAACACGTTTTTAAGTAAAATACATACCTAAAGTGCTAGGGCCGAATCATAAAATTTTTCCTTTGAAAAGAATGTCTGACTTGTAATTGTATTTTTGAAATTTATGTAAATATCATGTTTGGGGTTGCCCCCCCCTTTTTATTTTTTTTTTCAATCAATCAAAATCGTTTTTTTTTTTTTTTGGGGGGGGTTGGCAGGGGGGGGTGGGCTTAAACCCCCATAAAACCCCCCCCCCCGCCCCCTTGGAAAAGGCCCTAAAAAACACTACTACTATCTACCTACTAAAAAAACCCCAAAAAAAAAAAGTTTAAAAATCATGTGTTATGGTTAGGGCCCTAAGGGTTTGACGCCCCCTTTTCCAAATAAATAAAACAAATCTTTTTGCGACAAAAAAAACCCCTTGGAAGTTTAAATTCCCCCCCCCCAAATTATTATCCCTTTATTTTTTTCAGGTGATAATACCCAATTTTGTTCGTTTTTAAAAACCGCGTATTAAAACCTTTTTAGTGAAAAGGGCCACTAAATCTCTAGCTGTTTTGGGGGAAAGGGGGATTTTAAAATGATCACTTAGGTTTGATTTTTTTAAACATATTATGTGAAATCAGTAAAAAAAATTTACTTGATTTTTAATTTGATTTTTAATGAATGTTTGGGCTCAAATTTATGGTGCCTTGGGGGGGTGGTCTTTTTTAAACAGGGCCAAAAAATTTTAATTTTGTTTAGTCCCAAAATAATTCGGGGAAAAAATTTTGGGAAAAAAAAGGGGATGATAGAAAGGGCATATCGACAATCCGACAATTTAAATTTGGGGCCCGGGCGTTTTTGGCCAAACGGGGTTTGAACTTAAACACAAAATAATATTTAACCCACTTCTGAAACTAAAAATTTTTTTTTGGCTTTGCCCTTTGGATTCATTTTTTCGAAAAAACCACATCGCCCCCCCCCCCCCCCCCCCCCAAAAACAAAAATCGCATGAAATGCCTTTTTTTTGGGGGTCGGCGGAAAGTGAACGGGCACACACGGGACGTGGGGGCGAAAAAAAGGGGGTGTGACAAAATTCAACTAGGGCCCCACCCGCTATCTGTCCCCATTGGGTTGGTTGGGAAAAGAGTGGGGACATTTCTCTATTAAACCCCGGGGCTTTTCATTTTTCTCAAAACTCAAGATAAACATTAGAAAATTCTTCTCGATAAACTAAAAGGGGAGCGGTGGGGGCATCCTAAACCCCGACTATAATACCTATCATTTTAAAAACCCCAAATTATTTTATTTAAAAACACTTTTTTAAATTTTTTGTTTTTCATCAAAATTTTTTCTGTTTTTGGTTTTCTAATATACGAAAAAGTTTTAAAACTCTTTTGGTCGTGTGGTTAGAGGCTTCCCTTCCAATGAAAGAAGGTCCGGGGGTTCGTTTTCCGCTGTGGGCCAGTTTTTTAAATTTTAAAAATTCTAAATGTGGATTCGGGGTTCCTTTCCGGTTTTTAAAGGAATTTGTAAAGGGTTTGGATTTTGGGGCTTGGAGTCGCCCCTAGGAAAACGATGAACATAAAAAAATTAAAAGGGTTTATAACCCCTTTTAATAAAAGCAGTAAAAGGGATTTTGTTTTGTGCTGGGGACTGTGAAGTCCCAAAACTTTTTGCCCTTTAAACACTACTTACAAAACAGTGGGTAACTACGGAGGGGCAAATTTGGTCAGGGGGGGGGCGAGGGGGGACGCAATTTTTTTTTAAATTAATTTTTTTCCTTAGAATTATAAATGTTGATACTTTTTTTGGGGCAATTTTTTCTTTTTTTTTAAAAAAAGGTTTTTTTGAAAAAACAAAATTGTCAAAAAAATTTCCAAACACACTTAGAACCCAAAATTTTTGGGGGGGGGGCGGGGGGGGGGTTCCCTTCGCCCCGTATCAACGGGGGGGGCCCAACCCCCTTCGGGACCCCCCTTTTGTTCACGAACGTGTCGTTACCCAGGAAAGAGCTTTTATACCAAAAGTTTTTTTTTGGATGTACCATTTACTACACTGTACCAGTGTACCCTTACATACCCCTTTTCACTATTTGGGGGGTTTAACCTTTGGGATCTTTGGGGGGATCCAAAATGTTCGTTTCCGCGAAAAAAAAAGGGCAAATTTAAAGGGCCCAATGTATTTTATATACTGAAAAGGGTGTTGGCTCAATGGGCTGACTGTTTGGGAGGTTTTGGGTGTTCTGAATCCCTTTCACAACCGGCAATTTTAACTGAATTTTTTTTTGGGGTTTTGGGGTTTTAGTCCTGATTATTATCACTGTAGTACTGATTATTATTTTGGGGTATCTTTTATGCTAGCATATTAAATAAGGGCAGTGATGGGCAATAATTTTAAAAATTTTGTGTCCGGGCCGGGGATCTTACCCGGGTTTTTTTAGGGGGGGTTATAGGAAATAGTTTGATGTAAACCAGTTTTGTTTGGACTTGAACCCAAGTCGCGTAAACATTTTTAAAGACAATAATTTTATGTTGATGGTCTTTGCCTGTATTCAGAATAATAATATTTAAAATTTTACTTATTTCAAATGTTGGCGTAAAGTTTTTTTATTTGGGAATCCCTTTAAATTTCCATAGAATTTAAAGATTCATTGCATAGAAAAAAAATTAAACATTAATTGAATTATTTTTTTTTTCCTCTCAGTATGTGTGGGGTTTGTTAAAAATCAATTCAAAAAAATTATGTGAATGGTTTAAAACACTTCTTTTTACTTGACGGACGACACTCATTTTACGCCAGCGTGAATGGGGAATTTGATCTCAGTGCACCTTGGGCAATGGGTGAGCGCATCTCGCGTCCCCTCAAAACCCTTTTTGCAAGGGTAAAAAAACAATCCCAAGGGCCCCGTCGTAAATTACGGCCCCGCTATTGGAAAGGGGGCAAAAAAAAAAAAATTTTGAGGGGGAACTTCTGAGGCCCTCCTCCAACAAGTTCTTTTCCCCCCAATCCCCTCACCCATGTCCTTTTATCTCCAAGATTATGCTTAAAAGCCTGTGACCCCCTTAATGTCCATGTGAAAATTTAACGTTCTTTTCCCTTTTCCCCTTTTTGGGCAGAATCGGGCCCAAAAAAAGTCACGAAAATTTTGCGTGAAAAACGAAAAAAATCCCTTAAAAAATACGATATTTTATGAGAAAAATTTCCCTTTTTATTTTACCCAAAAAAGGGATCAAATCTAAGTTTTGAGATTTCGAAAGGGCCCCTTTCCAATTTTTATCAAGATCGCATTTCCCCTTTGCCCGTTGGAAGGGGGAAAAAACAGCAAAAGCAAAAAAAAAATTGGGGGCTAAATTTTTTTAGGGGTCAGTGAAATTGAAGTCTTCGCTTCGCTCGCTTCCCCTCATCCCCTAAACCTAAAAAAAAAACTCATATTTAAAAACCTTTTTTTAGGGGTTTGGCTAACTTTTTCATTTTTTGTCCATGTAAAAAAATGAAAGTTGAGTCCCATCCGTTTTGGTTTAGAATCGGCCCAAATGTCACGAAAAAAATCGCCCCTAAAAATCGAACAAAAACGTAAAAGTACGATATTCATGAAAAAATCTTTTTTTCGATTTTCCCCAAAAAAGTTGGAGGTCTAAGTTTAAAAATTTCGGGAAAGGGCCCCTCCCCAATTTTTATCAAAGGAAACGAAAATGGGCCCTTTGTCCGGGAGCATGCGAAAAAAACAAAATTTGGAATCTTTAAGGGGGGGGGGTAAAGGGAGGAAACGATTTCCCCCACTTTCCCCCCCCTGTATCCCCCACTGATTTTATTGAATCATTTTAAGGCCCATTACATTTGAAAATAAATTAAAATGTAAAATTTCCCTTTTCTGTTTCGAAAATGCACAGGGAAAAGGGCCCACCTTTTATTTTTTGATTGGGAGATTTCTTTTTTCGGGGAAAACAAGAAAGGCCCAATCCCATTTCCAGAAATAATTAAGAATTAAAAAAATTTTTATTGACCCACCCAGAGCAATTTTAAAAAAACTATATACAATGTAATGGTGGAAATTTGGAAAACTTAAAAAAACAATAAAATCTTCTAAAACGACAAACGACGAGGGCGTTTTCAAACCCGGGAACAGGGTTTGGAATTAATTGGGTCCGCATGTTTGGTTTTTGGGAAGTTAAGGAAAAAAGAAATCAAATGTTATTTCCCTTAGGGGGATACACAAACAAATGATGGGTATGTAATAATATAAATAATATTTTTTAATAAGGGATCAAGAAGAAAACATTGTTTCATTCACAAAAAAAAAAATAATATGTATTATTAGAGGGAAAAAATAAATTTTTTATAATCTGCGAACGTTTTTGTAAAAAAGTAGATAGCTTTTTAAAAAAATTATGTTATTATAAGGTCAATTTTTTTAAAAATTTTTGAATATTTGGGCAATCCGAGGGGTGGGTATCAGCCCCCGATCCCCCACGGAGTCGGCGCCATGATCTGCGTCATGAATTTTTGCAAAAGGGGGGGAAAATTTTCGGCCACGTCCTGGGAGATGGTTAAACTCTTGAGTCCGCAGATCTTTCGGTTGCCCCCAGGGGGACAAGCTGCCCATTTCCCCGTAGGGGAAACCCCTGAGGAGCCCGTGGTGCTCCACTCCTTTTTGTAGAGGCCGCTCCCCCCTGTCCCGGGGCAGGGGCCCGGGACCCGGGAAACATAGTTCATCAAAGGTTTAAAATTGCGCCACGCCCGTTTTAAAATGGTTTAAAAATCGTTTAGTCCGCGATCTTTCTGTTGCCCGAGAGAGAAAAAGCTTACTATTCCTCGAGGGAAACCCTGAGTGAGGGGCCCCTGGGGGCTCCACTCCTATGTATAGGGGCCCCTCCCAATTTTCCCCGGAAACACGGGCCCGTGCCTGCAAACATAGTTCATCGGGGTTGGAAAAATTGCGCCAAGTCCGTGTAGAGGTAAATCGGATTTCCCCAGATCTTTCTGTTTTCCCGGAGAGAGACAACTAACTATTCCTCGGCGGGGAAACCCCTGAGTGAGTCCCGCGCTGCCACTCCTATGTAGAGGGGGCCCCTCCCACTGTCCCCGGAAGGGAAGGGCCCGTGCCTGCCCAAAAATTTGTTCATCAGGTTTAATATTGCGCCACGGCCTGTAGATGGTTAAACTCGTTGGGGTTCCCCCAGGATCTTTCTGTTGCCCGAGAGGAAAAAACTAAATATTCCTCTTTGGTTTTTTAAATGAGTTAGCCCCTGCAGCCCACTCCCATGTAAAGGGGGCCCCTCCCACTGTCCCCGGAGCACGGGGGGCCCCTGGGCCCCAAACATATTTTATGGGTTTTAATTTTGCCCACGTCCGTGTAGATTTGGGAAATCGTTTGGGGCGGGAGGGTCTTTCTGTTGCCCCAGAGAGGGGCCCAAATTTTTCTAAAATATTCCTCGTGGTATTACTGAGTTTGCCCGTGCTGCTCCACTCCTATTTTGAGGGCCCCCTCCCACTGTTCCCCGGAGCACGGGCCCCGGCCTTGGGAAACCCTAGTTCACCAGGTTGAATTTGCGCCACGGGCCGTGTAGATTTGGGAAACTCGTTGGGGCCCCCGATCTTTCTGTTTGCCCGAGAAAAGACAAGGGTAAATATTCCTCGTAAAAAAAAAAAAAACCACTGAGTGAGCCCCCGCCCCCTGCTCCACTCCTATATGTTTGAGGCCGCTCCCCCCTTTTCCCGGGGGGGGGGCACGGGCCCGTGCCTTTCAAACAAGTTTTATCAGGGTTGGGAAAATTTCGCCCCGTTTGTGTAGTGGGAAACTCGTTTTATTTCCCCGGGTCTTTCTGTTGCCCGAGAGAGACAAGCTGACTATTCCTCGTAGGAACCACTGAGTGAGCCCGCGCTGCTCCACTCCTATGAGAGGCCGCTCTTACTGTCCCCGGAGCACGGCCCCGTGCCTGCAAAAAGTTCATCAGTTTTTGGGACTGTAATACATACAACGATTTCCAAGGACTAGAAAACTTCGGGTTTTTTTGGATTCCCCATATTCCAGTATGTCGTGACGCGTACATATTGGCTGATTTTTAAGAGGGGACGCTGAGTTTGGCCAAACTTAAATGTTCGCACTCGGGGTTTGATGATTTCTGCTGAACGGTTGGTTATATCAATACCAAATTTTGCGTGGATATTAAGAAAGTAGGCCTACTTTTATATTGATATTCGTAAAATTTTTTGCAAAAAAATTAAGCCTTAAGATCCATTTTCAATTGTAAGACATAAGTCCAAAACGTGAAAAAAGGGAAATCCAAAACATGGATTCCCATTCTGGAAATTCCCACCAAACCGTTTATCTTACGATGGAACCAAATTAACCTACGCGTTTATATTTTATTTAAACGTTAAAATCCAGTTTGCAAAAATTTGAGTTAAAAAATCTTTACACTTAGAATAAATTTTCGAATTGACCAAAATGGAATTGATTTCGGTGATTTCACTAATTTTTAACTCAAAATCTAAAGAATTAATTTAGGATTACGGCACTGGATAGCATAGATTATTCCCTTTCTAGGAAAAACGCGTCGTTGTTAGACGAGTGAGCGAGTCATGTGTTTAGTAGCCGGGAAAAATTTGTATTCAAGTTTGATAATTATATTTTTATAAATAATAGGTTTTTAAGTTTAGTTGGTATAACTGCGCGTCAACGTAGGGCCATAATACGCCACTCTAGCCTATGATAGGCTATAGGGAGGCCTTAGGTAGGGGAATGAAAGAGAACGTTACTGGGTACTCAACACATGGCTCACTCGTCTAACAACGACTTTGGCGTTTTCCTAGTAAATTACATTATAATAATTCGTTTTAGGTTTGATTGTGACTTGTATGACTATTGGGATTCTTGGCTATACCTTATTGTTTTAGTATTGAATAAAATAAAAGTTGAGGTAAATCTTTCTCAATTTCATTCATCGGGAAATACTCCGTAGGTCTAATTGATTTTATGGAAATCAATCCTAAAATTTATAAAATCCATCCTTCCACATACTTCCACCCCACTTGGATGGATTTTGTAATTTCTGGATTGATTATCATAAAATTTAGTCTCTTTTAGTGTCTGATGAATGTTTATTTTATTTTGCAATTTTGCACGACCTGCCATCTAAGTTTATGGTGAAGGCACAAAATAACGAAAACGAAACATCGGTGCATTATGCGGCAAAAAGGTTTATTTTAAGAAAGTCTAGAACGTGATGAAATTTTTAATTTAAATTTAATGTGAAAACAAACTAATACATAAAATATCACAATTTTTTAAATTTTGGTGGAGGTGCCGGGTCACGGAGAATTTTGTTAGTAAGTATACAAAAGACCCGGCACCTCCACCAAAATGCAAAATTTACTATATATTTATTTCCCCCGTGTTCTTTGCATTTAACTGTCAACAACAACAGTGTGAACAAGTGTAAAATAGTATCCTTGGTGAGAAACTGTTCACATTTTTCCCTGCGCATGCGCATATTGTATCCATGATAATAATAAATTTTAAAATCGTTTGTTTCTGTTTGGAAATGAAGTATTTCTTGCAATTTGGACGATGTTTTTTCTCTAATTAACGGTAAAACTGAAGCTCACAATAGTTTTAGCCCCGTACGTCTCGCTTTGAGTTTGTGTTGTACGTCAGCTGAAAAGGACCCCCAGAATGCAGTTAGCCGCAGCAACTGGATTTCGCCAGTTCGATTTACACGAAGATCTCCCAGGCAGCAAACCCGAAGGAAACATCACCGTCTCACCGCTATGTGTCCAGGTAATCTTGGCCTTGTGTTCAATGGGCGTGGTGGCGAAACTGCCAAAACAGATTATGAAAGGACTTGACCTTCATGATAGCACCGGGCGACATAAAAATTTGGTTTTAAAAGACTCCTTCAATCACTTACCAGTTCGGGCAAAAATCAACCCGGAATTTGCGAATCAAATCTTTCCTGCCGTCCAGTATCACATTTTAAAGACCTTTAACGACACCGCCCAAGAGTTCTTCTCTCGGATGTCGTGAATATCAACTATGAAGACTCTACGAATGCTGCTTGAACCATCAACGAGGGGGGTGGAACAGTAAACTCTCAAGAAGATCAGGATATTGTGTCCGCGGACGGTTGGATGCAAATACTGCAATGATTCTGGCCAACGCTGTTTATTTCAAAGGGGATTGGGATTTTAGCTTTTGACAAGGAATACACAACTTAGGTATGTTTTATGTTAACGGGAAAGTGAAGAAAGAAATGAAGATAATGAACGTGAAAGAAATTTAATTTCAGTATAAATACGAACTGGGTGCTAAAACTTCTTGAAGGCCTTACAAGAACAATACAATGGCATTTTACATGATATTGCCGTTAGAAAAAGACGGTCTAACCGAGCATAGAAGCAAAGCTGGCAACGAAGGCCATAAGGACGTGTATACGAATCAAGCAAACGCTTTGTAGACGTACATTTGTTGTTCCCCAAATTTCTCAATTAGTCATCGTTGAAAATCAACCATTTTCTTCAAGAGTTGGAGATTGTTACATGTTCGGTAGTGACGCAGATTTCTGGGGTTTACCCGGAGAGGGGGCTCCCCAGTCAGCAAAATGCTGCACAAGGCAACGATCGGGGTCAATGAAGGGGGAAACAGGGGACGGTAGCGGCGGCGGAGGTTTCAGACAGCTGCTGGGTCGAGTCCACAATGCGAGACTTTCAACGTCGACCACCCATTCACCTTTGTGCTGGTCTCAAAACCGACAAATGTCGTGCTCTTTGTGGGCAGGTACACCGGAGATGAGGGCGAGACGAAGTTCACATACGACAACTCAAAAGGCGGTAATAATAGTTTAGCATATCTTAAGAAGATCAGTTCCATGGCGTCGGGTGACAAGGATTCTACTGGACTACGCGTGCGCCGTGGAGATCACAGCAGAAATCAACGCTACATATGTAGACATGATGTCGAGATGCACTATTACCCCAATCGGGCCAGGCAACGGCGGAATTATGCACCCAAATATAACCAAATTAAATCAACTGCAGTGATGCAAAGATTACTAAACAAGGAGAAGATGAAACCATATGCAAGATTTTAAAACTGGATATAGTTCAACTTGCGACTGGATCAGTGTCTACAGCAGCGCCTGCCACAGAGTCTGCAGGTTCTTTGAAGTCTTCTTTTTTAAAGTCTTCCTGGATAATGACTGTTTCATTGACTATTCCAGCTGTCTTATATTTTCATTTTTCTTTTTTTTGGAGTAGTTAAAAACTACCACAATACTTTGTTATACTATACCCATGTCTTCGAGGATGATGGACTGTGCCATTGACTTTTCAAGCTGTCTTATATTATATTCATTTATTAATTTTGGTGGTAGCTATAACTATACAATACTTTGGTAACTAATCATCTATCATTGTGATTCAAATTTTAGTTATCTACGTTTATCTTCAAACGTGTCAATAAAAAATTCTGTGATAAAACCGGGTTTTTTATAATTCGATATTGTTGTTACTTTAGTAGTGGCCTATCTACTTTTATTTTGTTTATTGTTTATGACTATATTTCATATCAAACATCACTGCGCGCTAGTGCAGTGCTGGCAAGCCTGAAAACTGGATTTACTGATAAAAAAATATTTTATTATTCTCGTTTGTTGAAACTGACGATGAGCTCGGATGATCTGCCTGACGTCACAAAATCACCGAATGGATGGAGGTGATCACGAACGCAGTGCTGACTGCTATAGCCGGGCTGGTAAACCCTTGCTTGGTATGACCCTCAAGTTGTTCAGGAGATTAGCGAGATATGCAAAATCAAGGCTCAGGTCGGGAATATTATCGATTCCACGCCAAATACCTCGACGTTGTATGGTTACCAGTTTGCTATTAATTAATTGGTTAAAATGGTTTAAAGGCGATCAAGCAGTTTTTTCTCAAATATTTTTACATTTTTAAATTTTTCATTTACATTTTACAGTGTTTTGTATTTTCGGGATACTTTTGTGGTATTCGTACCGTCAAAAGAAAAAAAGAAAGATCTTAAGATACGAAAGCGATACATTCCAAAATACTTTATTCTCCAGTCAATGATGAGTGTAAGCTACAATAAAAATATCAGACATCCAAATGGTATACTTTTGAAAAAAAAAGTAGCAATAGACGAAAAATGCATCGACCAAAAAATCCAAAAAATTTTGTTTATTTTTTCAAAGACTGTGATTAATGATCATACTCTATAACTACTGTTTATGCATAATTTGGATTTTGGTTTTTGGTGAACACATATTTCAATAAGTTTTATTAGATTTACCATAGTTTGATATATCATCATGTTGCAGGATTGTTAAAATCATTATATAATAAAACGTAACTTTTTAAGAACTAAGAGATGGGGACCGTTCCCACTGCCCCCTGAAACCGCCCACTGCTAAGCACCGTCTAGGCCTAACCAAATACCGTAATATAACACTACGTTTTTTGGCCTAAACCCCCCCCCCCCCAGTCTAGGCTACTTTAACAACGCTAGCATGGTGCCTATGTATAATATTTTGTGCTAATAATCTGTGCAAAACTATAGCCAAATTACAACAAAACATGCGTTCTTGCGCACGTCAATCAAGATGACCACCACCAATAGTAACTCAAACAATGTCCTACTTTTGTTCAGACCATAAACGCAATCATTTCATATCCCTGCTGAGCTCTCACGTAGCACCTACTCATGCTTAGCAATTAATTGAGAAGGATGACAGAGATAGCATTTGTCGTAAAAATTCGAGTAGGCCTTACTCAATTCTAGGGGTTCATTGACTTGGTTCCACCACATTTGAATTCAAAACCAAAAATAGTGTCAAATTTTTGCTTATTTTTGCACCACAAATCGTGATTTTGAACACTCACAATTTCGAGAGAATTTTCATTTCCAAACTTTTGAAAACGGTCTCAAAACTAACCTATATTATGCACCATTTTGCACCTTTTTGCAATCAACTTTTTGCACCCTTTCCCACGTCACACTATTTTTTGTTTTTAATTCTAATGTGGGGGAGCCAAGTTAATGTACCCCAATTCTAGTGAAAGCTGCTAAATGTTAAGAGAGTAGCCCGAATCGTTTTAGACAGTAGTAGCTAATAGTAGACTAGGAGTAGCTTAATTTCGAGCCCTGGATGTAGCTCAAGCTGCCCCTACCGTTTCTGTATCCCCCGCACAAGGTCCGGTCAGTGATGAAGTTTCTGAATCCGTCAGAGACGGCGCAAGTTTCTTGGGAGACGATCGGAACTGACGCCATCAGCGGGATCTCGCTGTAGGCGTTAGTTTCTGTGCGGCCCCACCCAACAACCTAAGACACACATGGTACGTCCGTTAGGAGTAGCCAACAGTAGCCAGTTACTCTGAAGCTATATTAAAAAGTAACACGTACAAAACGAACGCATTTTATCCGTTTAGTTGCCATGCCAACGATATACGATTCGAAAACCATAAAGAGAAATGTTAAGCTGAGGAATTTGCCGCAAAAGAAGGCAGAAAGAAGGTAGTTGGCAGTTGGCAAATAGATAGTCGCTCGGCCAGGAAGAATCCGACAAACATGAAACTTTACAAAGTTAACAATTAAGCGTGCAATGACAGCCCTACAGTATAGTAGATTTTCGATATTTTGTTTCGTTATCGGCCAGAAAACCTTCACGAATAGTCTTATGGAGAATTTTAGACTTATTAACAAAATCCAAAATCGTAAAAATCAATTTATTCTTAACCATTGATTTGATAACAAATTTTAGAAAAGTGTTACTGCAGAGCCCTTAATGTATGCTTCCGTGACACTGTGCGAAATTTTAACCATATGTGGTGTCAGTCGGCCGAGAGAATAGGAATTTGCTAAAAACGGATGTCCTAATATTCTCTTAAATTAAATAAGCTTCATATGCTTATGATATAGGTGCAAGTGAGACAATCTAAATATTTTTCGAATCGAACAAGTTATATAAAAAATGGTTCAATGCATGAATAAGGTAGTATAGGAACCACTTGTTTAGTGAATAGATTGCAAAGTTTGTTACCTATCATATAATTTTAATATATTTTAGTTTGTGTTAAAATTGAGAGTTTGATCTGGTCGGTAGGCAGCAGTTTTGGCTGCAGATTTCATGGGGGTGTCTCTCGTAGGAAGATGAGACTGACTTGAAGGTGCAAGACTTACAGGAACACCGGTCATACTCACTGTCGCTGTCTTATTGACGACGCGGTCTAGGATCGGGTCAGACCTCCACATGCAAATAGGCAGCACGTACTGGTTGTACTCGGCTGCCTTGTCCCGACCAAACACCGCAATGTCTGATCGGAGTTCTCGTGTTTATTGGGGTGGATAAAAATGCGCTCGATCTAGAAGAACAAGAACAAGCGATTTAGCCGCGTCGTTTAACCAGTTCCCACTCGAAACACTGAAGTTAAGCGACATCGGGCGTGGTCAGGGTCGAGTGGGTCGCCGCTCTGCCTGAAACACACGTATATCGCTGGCTAGAGCAGACTAGGGTTCGTAAGCTTGTGTGACAGCTTCGTTCTCCTTGGCGCCGTCTGCTCGGGCAGTCCGGGTTAGTGGAGGAACCTATATGACTGTCAAAGTTACACCGTCCTTTCGGATGGACGTAAAGCCGTTGGTCCCATTGGTACTTTTGTAGGAGTAGGCTATGTGCCGGTACCGGGTTTCCCCTTCCTCCCTTCTCTATTAAATTTGCACTAGTGGGCTACATTGCCTGTTGCAAATAGGACATAAATAATAAAATAAAAATAAATAAATAAAAGCAACATTCACAATGTGATCGAACGAAGAGTAGATCACGCAATTCACGCGAGAGGTCTCTGTTTCGATTCCCCCACCGCAAATCCCGAGAAGATTTTTCCAAGATGATGTTTAGTTTTAATTAGGGGCTTATTACCCAAAAAATTATTTTTTTACTACATAATCTATACTCTATAGCATAATACTACACTAAAATGACCATTTAAAAATTATATCTTGTAACTGTGATTTTATCAATTTTTCAATTTTTTATCCAGAAATTGCGAAATTGGTGTTTTGGGAAATTTCTTAATCGCTTGTTTGTTTTTTGTTCCTAGAT